>JBBWWR010000038.1:0-106413 GCA_039583875.1 Platanthera guangdongensis
TCCAGCTATAAAATTTTCAAATCCATGAAGTCGTTGTTGGGAGCGCTCTCGTTGAAGTGGAACCTTGATGAGAGCGCTCTCGTTGAAGTGATTGACATGACTTGGAACTTCTTGAAACTTTAGCTTAAGGAGAGAAGCAGAGTCAATTTCTGAGCGGATAATCGGCCTAAGTCCACGATCTCGCTGGAAAATCTCAGAGCTCTCTCTTGCCTCTGAAGTTGTTTGTCTTGAAATAAAGACCTGATGACATATTTATAGTTTTTTGGAGGGTCAAGCTGGTAACTGCTCTGGGGAGTAATTTATGCTGGCGAATGACGTCGCTCCCTTTCAGTCACCCGGATCATCAAATTTAGTGAATTGACGGGACTGCCCCGAGGCAGTTCAGGCGGCCTGAGCAAGGTGCCCAACGACGGCGATGGCCGAAGGTGACAGGACATGGCGGGGATCGCTTGTTGCAGAGGGAGTCACAGGAGGGTACACGACGCGCGTGCGGGAGCGCGCATGGGAGCGAGCGCTCGTGGACACGAGCGCGCGTGCATGGGAGCACATTGCGCACGTCGGGGGAGCATGTCGCCCGCTTGCGGGACCATACTGCGTGCGCGAGCGCGGCCTTGCAGCGAGCATTGGGCACGCGCGCAGCCTCGCTGTGTGTGTTGTGACGAAGCTTCTGGTGGCGCGCAACGACATTGCGTGCGCCGCGCTTGAGCTAACGCGCGCGGTGGAGGGCTAGCGCGGCAATACGAGCTGTCCCGGCGCTCTAGTGAGGGTGCGTGCGCGCGGTTTTGCCCTCTCCTCAGGCATTTTTTGGTCCTTTTGGGTGAGCACAATTTTTTGTGCGTGGCTCGTCTGGTCGGGTTTGCTTGCTCCCGTGTCCTTCGACAAAAGCCTCTCTGGTTTGACTTAAAAAATTCAGGAGGAACCTCAACAAATGCCACCAAAATTTTGTGGACCTTAACTCGCGAAGCGTCGAGCCCAAAATTTGTTGAGTACATTGGTCTCAATGTACGTTTTTTAAAGAAGTCTTCTCAGCTCAATGATATACACATTGTTGCATTTGATGGATGTTAAGTTCAGTTCTGTAAGTAAATAAAGCTAAGTACAAAGTGTCGAGACACTCAGGACTAGTGTCGACACACTCTATTCACACTGTGTCGAGATTGAAGACAACTGTGTCGACACTCAGGACTAGTGTAGACACACTATAATCAAGCTGTGTCGAGACTAAAGACAACTGTGCCTACACTCAGGACTAGTGTCGACACACTCTAATCAAGCTGTGTCGAGACTGAAGACAACTGTGTCGACACTCAGGACTAGTGTTGACACACTCTTTTCAAGCTGTGTTGAGACTGAAGACAACTGTGTCGACACACAAAACTTGTATCGACACATTCCACATAAGTTGTGTCGAGACAAGTTGAAGAGCTATGTCGACACATTCAAAAGTTTGTCGACACCACTACAAGAGCAGTGTCGAAACCCAGGATTTGTGTCAACAAATTTAACAGTAAAAGTTCAACACTTCAGCAGACATGTTTCCTAAGTACAGAAATCAAGACGGAGGTACTGACAACTGTCAGAACTGTCAGATGTCAGTTATTAACTGGATCAGCCGGTTACTCATATCAGAGCCTATTTAAAGGAATCTAGTCTTCAAAAAGAAAAGAGAAGCAACATAATTTTGTGAAGACAAAAGCCTGAAGCATCAACTACAATTTAGAAGGAGGAGAGAGGTTTGATCAAGAATTATCTTCAACATCTCTCCAGCCTAGATCAACCCTAATTTCTACTTCAAGAAGCTTTGAAAAGCTAAGAAGGGTTAGATCAGATCTATCTTGACAAAGATCAAAGGAAGTACATTCATCAAGATCAGATCAAGAAGCTGTTACTCAGATCTCTCTTGCTCGGTGATATTTTATAATTCAATTTGTCTTTTACTTACTCTCATTGTATAAGATCTACCTGTATATCTGAGTAGAGGAGAACTATTATCATTTTTTTTGTAAGCCTGTGTTATAAAGGCTGAGTAGGGCTGGGATTGCCTGAGATAGGAGAAGTTGGTAATTCTCTGAGGTGTAGGGGCAGGTGTTGCCTGAGAAGTAGGAGTATCGATTCATTCTGAGGTTGAGTTCTTGGGAAGAACTTGAGGTGTAGGATCTTGATGATCTGGGTAATAAGACCTGTAAAGTCTGAGTTGTAAGAGCCGGGTGGACTCTGAGCTGTAAGGTCTAAGGATCTGAGTAAAAGAAAGAGAAGGAGTTTGGTCGAATCTAGTTCATTGCTAGATAGGCGAAGGGAGAAAGTGGATGTACCCATAAATTGGGGAGCCACTATAAATATGTGTGCATTGTGCTATGTGTGCTGAATTGTTGTGCTGTGTTTATTTTCCTAATTGTTGTTAAGTATATCTTGATTATCTGACTGAATTAATCATATTAAAGAAAGTAGTACTCTTATTATTAAAAATGGGTGCCATAATTTAAATTGTACCTATTCACCCCCCTCTAGGTCATTAGCAATGCTGAAGTAAACATTTACAATTGGTATCAGAGGGAGGTTGTCTGAAAAAGTCATAACAACCTAGTGAGAATCCAAAGGATTATAGAGAAAGATATATCATGTCCTAGAGGGAAAATAATTCCATTAAGCTCCATATCTACTCCAAAGAAAACTTTGGAATATGAAAAGAAAGAGTCAGATTATTCATGGAGGTAGCAAATCCAAGAATATACATCACAGTGATTGAAGGACCTTTCATTCCCATGAAAGTGTAGTTCTTGATGCAAACATCAAGACACAAAAGACTTACATGGAAATGGATAAGGATGAAATCATTCTGGCCTCTATGGACAAGAGGGCTCAGAAAATTATAGTAAGTGCAATAGATGATTCCACTTTTCAGAATCTGATTCATTGCAAGACAGCCAAATAAATGTGGGAGTTTTTTATAGTTTACATGGAAGGAACTGAATAGGTCAGAGATGATAGAAAATCTCAGCTAAATTAATAGTATGCAGCCTTCAGAAAAGATAAGAAAGATTTAGTGGCTGACTGTTTTGAAAAGTTCTTCAAAATTGTAAACAACCTGAGGATATATGGCAAAAGTTTTACTAACTATGAACTTAATGACAAGTTATTGAGGTCCCTGAACAAGGAGTGGGACATTAGGCTCTGTGCCATAAGAGAAATGAGAAACTTAGCCAACATAGACCCCCATGCACTATTTGGAAAGTTGTTGTCTCATGAGTTACAACTCAATCTCAGAAAGTCTGAAGAAGAATCAGCCAGAGCACACAATAGAGAAAAGACTTTTTTTCTAAAGGCTGAGTCATCCAGAAAAGTCAGAGAGAAGCCAACTCTCTTAGAAAAACTAGAAACCGCTTTTGAGTGTTCATAATCATCCTCAACAGAAGGGGAACTAACTGAGGAGGAACTGTCTCTCTTCTCTAGAGAGTTCAAGAAGATATTAAGGAGAAGAAAACAAGGCAGGTGGAAGGGTCAAGCTGGAGACTCTTCTCACAAAAAGATCAATCATCCAGAGAAACCCAAGAAGAAGAATTCTGGGGACAGGTATGTGTTGGATCCCTAGTTTGATTTGGGCTAGGTTTACTAAGTTAGGATCTTGTGACCCATCTTGTATAGCCAGGGTCATAGTTGTGTCCTAGAGTATAGGCCAAGTCCTTAGGATCAACACTGCATGGACCAGCCATCATCAGACTTCCAGAGACTCAAGACTTAGAGATTTTCCAAAGAATCAAAAAAAATGAGTTCGATGTTCGTCGAACTCAGGTCGACGATAGTCGTGCTCAGCTCGACGATAGTCGTGCTCAGCTCGACGATCTCAGAGAAAAATTCTCTAAGCTGAGCTCGACAAACTTGATTCTTTGGTCGACGATCTTTTGACTCTACCTTCAGCATTCTAAGTCCAGATTTTGTTCTCTAGACTCAGGTCGACGAACTTAGTTCTCTGGTCGACGATTTCTGGATTCTCTACTTCAACTTATTATTCCGGAAGTTTCTAAATTTTTCTAAGTCCAGAATCATCTTCAGTCGACGAATTCAAGATTCTCAGCTCGACGAACTTGGACCACTTTGGCTAGAGTTATCCAGCAGCAGTTAGTGGTCCTCAAATCGATGAAACCAATTCTCAGGTCGACGATTTCTGGATACTTCAGTTCAACACTTTCATTCCAGAAGCATCTGAAAATATTCTAAGTCCAGAAATATTTTGCTGAACTTCAGTCGACGAAACCAGTTATCAGCTAGACAAACTCCATACACATAAAAGGCAAAATTTCTAGAGAATGCAGTTCTGTTTTAGCACGACGATCTTGGAACTCAGCTCGACGAACAGAAGTCATCTGGTCGACAAACACAGCAACTCAACTCGATGAATTGTGAACTCAGCTCGACGATTTCTGTTGTTTGTTCGACGAATCCAGACATAGTTATTTCCTTCCTTCTGTCCCCTTCTTACTGCAATAATTCTTGTGTAATTAATGCTCAAATATTCTCTGAATATAACCGTTAAAAGGACCCACTACTAGAAAATAGACCTTTAGCCACGGTTTTTTTGCCACGGGAGAAAATCGTGGCTAATAATGAAGTATTAGCCACGGTACCTATTCTGTGGCTAATAAGTTGGTATTAGCCACAGATGACTAATTCGTGGCAAATAAAAACGTTTTTGCCATGATTTGCCTATTTCGTTGCTAAAACAATTAGTATTAGACACGGAAGCCTAATCCGTGGCAAAAATGAGTATTTTTTAGTCCCACACCGCCAGTTAAAACTTCTATTTCAGGTTTATATTGCCCATTCTGAAATGAATGTTTGGATTAAGCTGGGCTCGCGGGCGGGCGCCTGCGGCGGGCGGCGGCCGGCGGCGGGCTGCCGACAGCGGCGGTGGGAGGCGGCGGCGGCGGCGGGCGGTGGGCGGCGGCGGGCGGCCGGCACGGGCGGCTGGCGGCCGGCGGCGGGCCGCGCCGGCGTAATCTTTTTTATGTGAGGAAAGAAGGAGCTTTTAGCCACGACAATTGAACCGTGGCTAATAATTGCTGAAAACAGACCCTTTAGCCATTATTTTAATTCGTGGCTAAAACTTATTTGTCACGGATTCAGCGTGGCTAATACTATTATCCACGCTCGCATTGCCCACGCCCATTTTTCGTGGGTAGGCCGTGGCTAAAAGTCTTTAGCCATGGTTTTACACTTTTAGCCACGACAATCTTCCGTGGCTAAAAGTTTATTTTCTAGTAGTGAGCATTGATTATGGTCTTCTCCAGGATTATTGTTTGCCGTTTTTCCATGGGATAGTTGGGGAAATAATTCAATGCAGTTTATTCTCAAGGCCGTAAGCATTTTTTGCAGAGGATTTCAAATTTCGAAAGACAATTTTTGACAGGAAATATAAAAGAGATTTTCTCTCTTTTCCTGCATAGGAAGATAGACACAGATAGCCAGTAACACAGTCAGTCTGAATCCAGGATTTCTCTGCTCACTCTCAATACAGAACTCTGATACAAAGAAGAAGCCCTAGACCAGAAGAACATTTGTTATCTGAAGAAGAAGAAGAACAATCAATCAAAAATCAAGAGTCTTCATTCTTCAACTCTCCAGGACACTTCAAAGGACAACATCAATTCCATCTGTCAAGAAGTTCCTGAGGATCTTTTCTGGTCAAGGCTTAAAGACGGATGGCTTATAACCCTGAATCAAAGCTCCAGTTTTTCCTGAACCATTATACATCTCAGGGGGAGCTATTTGCTAACATCATATCCACTAAGTCTTCTCAGTTGTTTATTGAGAAAGAGAAGACACAATCATCTCTTATCCCCCACTATATAAAGGGTTATAAGTCCCTTCAAAAGTTATTCCTGGTTGCAAGTCACATGACCAAAAGAGTTGAGGTTTGGTTTTTGAGCACCTGATCAAAAGCTCATTGGTGTCAGACACCTAATCAAAAATCTGAGTGGATTCCTACCAGGGTGGTAGAAGAGTGGATGTAACCAGGTTGGGGAACCACTATAATTTCTTGTGTTGTCTGGTTGCCCTTTCTTTTGTTCTTGCTGTGTTTGTGCTAGCTAGGTCTGCAATGTGTTTGTGGTTATTTATTTATTTATTATTCTGCAGTTTTTATTTACAGCAAAAGCTGTAAAGTTTTCAAAAGGATTTTAGGATACTCTATTCACCCCCCCTCCCCCCTCTAGAGTATTTCAGATCTAATACATCACTTTCAATTGGTATCAGAGCAGGATTCTCTTAGTTGTACAAGCTAACCCTTGAACCAAAGATCCTGAGTTAGATCTACCTTTTCATTTCCATTAGGTTTATTCTCACACAGCATGACACAGAACAAATATTATGCAAGCACCAGACCTCCAGTATGCAATCTGAATAAGTTTGCCATCTAGAAGGCAAGAATCAAATTGTACACGAACTCTATTGATGAGGATATATTTAATTCTATTTTTACAGGTCCTCCTGAAGCCACTGCCTCTACATCTACAACAGCTTCAAGCACAAATGCAGTCCCACCACCAGAGTGGACTGAAGCCCAGAAGAAGGCTAAATTTTTTGATGCCAATGCAATGAATATACTGGCACAAACAATGTCAGATGATATCTTTCAAAAAGTGGTTGAATGCACCTCAGCCAAAGCCATTTGGGACTCCCTAAAACAAATGGTGGCTAGATCAGCAGCTGAAATAAAGGACAGGAGATCCAATCTCATATTCCTATATGAGAATTTCAAGAAGGAGGAAGCTGAGACAGTAGCTGATATGTACTACAGGTTAAGCTCAATCATCAATGAGCTAATAACCTTGGACAAGGACATCACCCTCACAGAGGTGAATGATAAGATCCTTATGTGCTTCCCAAGCTCATGGGATTCAAGAATCTGGCCCATCAAGGAGGCCAGAAGCCTAAATGAGATTTCCACTGAATCTCTTTTAGGAAAGCTTAAGTCCTATGAACAGCTGATCAAATCCAGAGAGGCAGCTGATCAAAGAACACCTCCTCCAGCAAGAAAAGAACAAAGCATTGCATTCAAGGTTGCTGAGGAGACAGAGACTTCAATCACAAATGAAGAGTTGATGAGTCTTTTTGCCAAAAGATTCTACAAAATGGCTAGGAAAGACTTCAGGAGAAAGTCATCAAGGCAGGATGACAAACCAAGGTATGAAAAAACACCAACTAAAGAAGTGGTGTGTTTTGGTTGCAGAAAACCTAGACACTTCATCTCTGAGTGTCTAAAAAATCAGAAGAAGGAGAAGAAAAGAGAGAAAGATACCAGAAGACAGCACAACAACAGGCCTTCCTCCAACAAATATAAGAAGAATGAGAAAGGCTTTGTGGCTGAATTTTGGAGTAAAACTGAGGATGAATCATCATCTTCCAGCTCCAGTGAAGATGAAGAAGAGGCAAGGGCCAAAGAGGTTTGCCTCATGGCCATTGATGCCTCTAGGAGCCATTCAGAAGAAGAAGATTCAGACAATGAAGCAGTTTCAGATTCTGAAGCTGACAAGGTATTATCTTCCTTTGATTACAGTTCTGATTAATTTAAATCTGAATTTAAAACAATGTACATAGACTTAATTAACTAAGAAAAAGAAATTAAGACTCTTAGGGAAAAATTAGGAAACCTAGAGAATGTTAATTCAGAAAACAATAGGTTAAAGGATGAATTAATCTCAGCTAATGAACAAATTATATTGCTAAAGACTGAGCTATGTGAGGCTAAACAACTTGAGAAATCTCTCAATGGGAGAAGCCTCAAGCTGATGGACATCACAAGCACTGTAAATGCCAGATTGAATGACAAGCTAAGCTTGGGTGCTTCATCAAGTTTGCCCCTATTCTCAAGAAGAACATTCTGACTACCCACATTAAATTTGTTTCAGCTAAGGAGAAAGAAAAAATAAACCATAATCAATCCATAGAGCAAATTCCAAAATCAAATGGTCAGAATAACAAAAATTAAAAAACCACAAATAAAAATAAAGTTCAACAGAATTCGTCGAACTCAGATCGACAAAATGTTGCCCGTTCGTCGAACCCAACTCGACGAATGCTGAACACAAACTTTAGCTATAATTATTCGTCTAACTGCGATCGACGAACTCTGTATGGTTCGTCGAGCAGAGGTCGACGAACGTGGGACACAAAAAATGAACATGTTCATTCTCTGGGCAGAGATCGACGATCTCATCCCAATTCATCGAACTCTGGTCGATGAACTCACAATAATTCGTCGAACCCAGAAATACTTAACAAAGACTGTAATTTTAGCAGCAACTATAATAATTCTAGGAAACCATTTAATCCTGTAGCTGATTGGGTAATACCACCTAGAAGATATCACCCACTTGGATATAAATCTCAACCTGAATTTTCTGTTATATCCAGTTTCTCTTACCAGCAAAACAAAGGACCCAAGGTAACTTGGGTCGAGAACAACTAATTGTTTTTCATCTCTATAAGCCAGTTATGTGATGAAGGTTATCAGGTACACTTTAACTCATCTTCTTGCACTATTGTTAATAAAAAAAACAAACTGTTTTAATTGGGAATAGACAAGGTAACATATACTTAGTTGATTTTCTTTCTGCCAATTCTAATATCTGCTTACTCAATATAACTAGTAATCAGAATGATTTATGGAATAAATGGCAAGGTCATGTAAACTTGAAAAACATTGCTAAGCTATCAAAAGACAATCTTATGAGAGGTCTACCTTCTGGTCCCTACAAGAAGGAAGGTCTTTGCAGGGCTTGTCAACTAGGCAAGCAAACTAAATTTAGTTTTAAATCTGTTAATAAAAGTGATTCACCTAGGATATTGTACTTGCTATACATGGATCTCTTTGGACCCATTGTTGTACAAAGCCTAGGAGGGAAATCCTACACCTTAGTTATAGTGGATGACTTCTCAAGGTTCACTTGGGTATCCTTTCTGAGATATAAGTCAGATAACTTTAAGGTTCTTATAGATTTTCTCAGGACCATACAGATTGAGTTCTCTACTCATGTTGCATTGATCAGAAGTGATCATGGCACAGAGTTTGAGTCTCTTCTTATGCATAAGTTCTGTAAAAAGGAAGGTATCGGGCATTGCTTCTCAGCTCCTAGAACTCCTCAACAAAATGGGGTAGCTGAAACAAAAAATAGGACATTAATTGAAGCTATAGGTACATTACTTACAGATGCTTATATGTCACTATCCTTTTGGGCAGAGGCTGTAAACACTACAAATTATGTCCTGATCAGAAGCTTGATACATAAACTAAAGAATAAGACTTCCTATGAATTACTTAAAGGGAAGAAACCTAAAATCAACAATTTTAAAGTATTTGGATATATATGTTATATTCACAACAACAATAAACGATACATTAGAAAGTTTGAGGCTAAGGCTGAAGAGGTAATCTTTCTAGGATATTCCCAAGTAAGCAAAGCCTGTAGGGTTTTTAATAAATCATCACTAAAAATTAAAGAATCTATTCATGTTACATTTGATGAAGCTAACATGTCTTGCAATGAGAAAGAAGTTTCTACCAATAGCACTTTTGCAGGTATCTCACTTGTGTGAGAATTTGGATGGACTAAACCTCACCCAAGAGGTTCCAACACATCCTTCTCCACAAGTCATTGAAGAAAGTGAAGATGAAGGCACTGAAGGAATTGATCTTTCCCCAACAGCAAACATAATTCCACAAGAGGAATTAGTTCCTAATGCTGTTGCAGAACTAACTCCACTCACTGATCTTGTCACACTAAGGGATCACCCCAGATCTCAAGTGATTGGAGACATATCAGCAGGGGTACAGACAAGGCATCAACTCAACCAAGATTTGATGCATGCCTGTTTTCTCTCTAAGGTTGAACCTCTATCCATCCATGATGCAGAGCAAGATCCCTACTGGATCATTGCAATGCAGGATGAATTAAACCAATTTGAGAGATGTAGAGTTTGTTATTTGGTTCCAAGACCCCAAAACTACCCAGTAATTGGAACCAAATGGGCTTACAGAAACAAGTTGGATGCCCAAGGAGTGATTGTAAGAAATAAGGCTAGACTTGTTGCTCAAGGATATAGGCAAGAGGAAGGAATAGGTTATGACCAAACCTTTGCACCTGTGGCAAGGTTAGATGCAATCAGAATATTCCTTGCCTATGCAGCTACAAGAGATTCAAGGTCTATAAAATGGATGTGAAGAGTGCTTTTCTGAATGGAGTACTAAAAGAAGAGGTTTATGTTGAACAACCTCCAAGTTTTGTCTCTCCAACTCACCTTTATCATGTTTTTAAATTACATAAGGCCCTCTATGGTCTAAAGCAAGCTCCAAGAGCTTGGTATGAGACCTTAGCAAGCTTTTTGATAGAGCATAATTCATTAGAGGCATAGTAGATAAGATATGTTTCACTAGACACCATAAGGACCAAACATTATTAGTACAAATATATGTGGATGATATCATATTTGCGTCTACTGATTCCAAATTATGCAAGAGGTTCTCTGACCTCATGCATTCCAAATTTGAAATAAGTAACATGGGTGAGCTCTCCTACTTCCTTGGTATCCAAGTGAAGCAGCTCCCTGATGGCATCTTCATCTCCCAAGCTAAATATGTAAAAGAACTTATCAAAAAGTTTGGGATGGCTGATGTCTCAGCAAAGAAAACAACTATTGATACAAAGGCTGTAATAGACTCTGATTCACATGGTAAACCTATTGACCAGAAGTTATATAGGGGCATTGTTGGGTCCCTATTATACCTTACAGCTTGCAGACCTGATATCATGTTTGCCACATGCCTTGTGCTAGGTTCCAAGTGTACCATAATGAATCTTATCTAATTTTCCTAAAAAGAATTTTGAGATATATAAAGTGTTGTCCAATTCTAGGCCTATGGTATCCCACTGAATCAGAATTTGAGTTAACTGGATACTCAGATGCTGATTTTGCTAGATGCAGGGTGGACAGGAAAAGTACTTCAGGAACCTGCTAGTTCCTGGGTATGAGATTAGTGTCCTGGGTTTGTAAGAAACAGTCATCTGTGTCTACCTCAACTGCTGAGGCATAATATATTGTAGCTGACAGCTGCTGTTCCCAGATGCTGTGGATTCAAAATCAATTACTAGACTATGGTATCAACTTAAATAATTCAACTCTACTATGTGATAACACAAGTGCTATAGCCATAGCAAAAAATCCAGTTCATCACAGTAGGGCCAAGCATATAGACATTAGGCATCATTTCATAAGAGAGTGTGTAGACAAAAACAAAATTAAACTTGTCTATATCTACATTGATTTACAAAGAGGTAACATTTTCACCAAACCTCTGGATGAAAGAACCATATGTTTTTTATAAATCAGCTTGGAATGATCAATGGAGAAGACTTAGTTTAGTTTTTGTCTACACTCGACAAATTTTCCAGAGTTCATCGAACGAAGCTCGACGAACTAGGGAAAGTTCGGGAGATATTCGTCGAACGGAGGTCGACGAACTCTCTATGAGTGAAGTTGTTTTCGTCGAACGGATATCGACGAATCCACTTCAGAAAACTTTCATCGAACGGAGCTCTACGAAATGTCTTCAAATCTTAAGAGTGAGCTCGACGAATTATTTAACTCTAAATTATTTCGTCGAACCTAGATCGAAGAATGTTTTAATTTTTGTGGAATATAGTTTGTCGATTCATATTCTGGAAAACCCTATATTTAGGTTTTCTTCGACCTTCGTCCTGCGCTTTCTGTTCCTTTGCACTTGATCGTCGTTTTCTCTTGCAGGTGATCTCATGGCGATTCAAGCAGGAACCCTGGCTGCGATGAAGTTCGACACCGGCTTCGATGTCGACTTTGATTCTTTCCAGCATTCAGACCCGATTTTTCTGAATATTCTGGAACTTCTGGAAGAGCAGCATCTGAAGAATCTGATGACAACAAGGATCAAACTGTCTGGAACTGAGATTAGAGAATGGGTCTACCACATCTTCAACCACAGAGGAGAATACCATGACTGGATCAATTGCGGGTAATACTGTATCTCTATCTCCCGCCATATTAACTGAAATTTTTGGATTGCACAATGGTGAAGAAGAATTAGAGATTGATAGTGCAGAATATGATCAAATGTTGAGTTTGATTGGTTATATTGGAGATAACCCTAATAAATTATTGAAGAAACACTTATCTGCAGAATTTAAGTTTCTGGCAGACATTGTCGGGAAAGTCTTGCTAGGCAAGCACACTACACACGATTATATAACCAGGCATCAATTTCTGGTTATGTGTGGAGTGGTTAACAAGAAGGAAGTGGAATGGGCTTAGATTATCTATGATCTAATAAAGAAAAAGAATAACGAAAAAGAAGTTTGTTTTGGAAGGATCCTGGGGATCTTTTTGAAGGAAAAAGCTGCTGAATCACTGGTCTCCCAGACCATATTCGTCAATGCAAGTAAAAGGCTTACCTATGCCTTGTTTGGCAGGTGGGAGAGGACCACAACAAAGCCTTCCAAGGCCTCGTCCTCTGCCACCAAAGCTTCTGAGAGCACAAGGGCTGTTACAGCCACTCCCTACCCTGCTGAAGAGATCATTCCACCCTCACCATCTCTTCCAGCACTCCAAACCCAACTACCATACACTACAGTCCTCCCACCTCAACCTCAGACTCAACAACAACCCCAACGACAATAACAACCACAACCATCTGTTCCTATTACATCTCCTGCCACCTCTCCACAAGTAGATCTCACAGACATCCCTTCTTCCCCTATTCAGGAATATCATCAACCCTCCCTTCCTACAACACCACCTTCATCTCCTATTCCAACATACTTGTCCTCCATACCATCCTTCAATCTACTGTAATCTCCTCCCACTTCTCCTCCAACTAAATCCATCCAGGATGTGCAAATGCAAGATGCTCCTCCTCTATCCTCACCAACATCTACCATCCCTCCAAATGTTTCCACCCAACCACCATCTAAAACACCCACTGCAACTCCACCACTGGATCCCTCCACCATCTCATCTGTCATTGCCCTCATCACACCCCTCCTCAAAACAATAATAACAGAGGCCATTACTACTCTTGCTACTTCCATATCGACCCTATCTGCCTAGATATCTGCCCTCACTGCAGCCCCCACTTCAGTTAGGGGCCTGGCTCCAGTTCACACTAAAACTAGGCAGGGGGAGATGCTTGATGAAGAAGCTGCAGCAGCTCCAGCAGTAGTAGCAGTTTTAGTTTCAGCAGCTCCAGTAGATGTAGAGGCAGCAACAGCAGAAGATACAGATTTTATAGATTTCATTCATTTTATTGAGACTGACATGGATTCAGATGAGTCAGTTACTGAAGAGATTCTTAATGCTGGTGATTTTATTTTAAATTCCACAGTAGATTTAGCACATCTGTTGAAAATTTTTGATACTGCATTTTTGAGCTTCCTTCCAGCAGATTATACTAAGCCATCTTTGGCTATTGTCCCCTATTCTTCACCAATTTGTCCAAAAGTTGCCAAGCAACTCAGGGACAGTATTGCTGCTTCAGAGCCTACAGTCATGCAATCCTCTCCAGAAGCTTTTTCTGCTCCAAGCTTTGTGATGGATGACTCTCCAATGCCAGATGTTTATGCTTTGATCTTGGCTAACATTGAAGAAGAGAATAAGGCAGTTGCTGAAAGCACTATCACATTTAGTTCTCTAGCACCTTCTACAGTTACGTCTATATTTGAGAAGCCTATTATTTCTGCTGAGGCCTTAAATGATCTATATGATAATCCTCAGGGATCTGATGATTATAATGAGGATGAGGATGAGGATTCTGATGAGGATCCAAAGAAGAAGAAAGTATCTAAGAAAAGGAAAACTCCTCCTCCTCCTCCTCCTGCTCCTAAACCAAATCCAGCCAATGACACTCCATACTATATCCTTTAGAAGATAACTCTATATAAAGGGATGCCAGCTTGGATGTGGTTATGTAAAAATGAAAAAAAGGAAAAGAAGTAGAAGATATTCCCCTCCTCCAACTCAGAAATACAGAAGGGACCCTCTTCCACCTCCTCCTCCAGCTGCTGGTGCTTCAGGAACAACTTCTCAAAGGACTACCCAATTTCAAACTTGTCAAAGACATCAGGGTAGGTCCTCATCTTCAGAAAGCAGCCAACAAAGATAGTATCCTTCTAGCAAGCAACATCAGCCTCAACAACAGCAGCAATATCAACAACAAAAACAGCAAAAACTTCCTGTACATCAACAAGTTGAAAGCTCCAACAGACCTCCTTCTCCTCCTGTACCCTTTGAAGATCCATAAACAAGTACTTCAGCTATGTTGGCCAGGTTCCAAGAACTTGTTGGCCTTTCTATGATCAACAAAGCCAGAGCTGAAGGAAAGGATCTCTCATAATATACAACAATGTCAAAATACAGGAAAGAAGAGCTTAAGAGTTTTGAGAAAGCTAACAAGTTTTTCAATGTTGATGATTATATGAAATTGTACCCAGAAGCAGTAGTCCCCAGAGCCACATCTTTGAAGATTATAGGGGCTGCTGATATGACCATGACCAAAGTGCAAACTTCAGATCCAAACATAGAAATTGTTTTTGCTAAGCCAGGAGACGAGCAAAGAAGAAAAGCCAAAAGAGAAGAAGCAAAAGAAATGAGTTCTGAACTGGTTAATTTCTGTTTTCTTATTTCTGAACAAAGCTTATCTGTATATATATATATGAAAGTCCACCTAGTGTCGGCTATGTGCACCTATGGGGGGGGGGAATAGGTGACGTGTGGTTCTTTTGCGGAATTCACAGATGTACCTGCACAATAAAAGCAACAAACACAGAACACAGAATACACAGCAAATTTATAGTGGTTCCCCGACTTGGGTACATCCACTTTCCCCCTTCGACCTATCTCCCCAACAAGGGACGACTCGGTCACTTCTCCAACGGGATTGAAATCCAATCCCTTCACTAACGGAAGGATCCCTTCCACACGTGAGAGTCAACACTCCCACAAATCGGGTTGCACCCAACCCTTACACCGCGGAACAAAAGTTCCTTTACAATAAAATAAAAGTAGAATGTACACGTGATACAAACTTCTCTTGGAGACACCGATGTTCCTCTTTGGTCGACGACGTGTTCTTGAAGTCGATGAAGAGTCTACGACCTTGGTCTTGCTTGGAGAAGATCTCCCCGGAACCGGCGGCGGCACACGAGCGGCGGCTAGCTTCGGGATCAGCGGCTACGATGAAGAGTGGCTGCAGAACTTGGAGATCTAAACTTCGTAGCGAAGCAAGCTAGGTCTACCAACGGTCACTCTAGGATCAGTCGTCTCGATCGATTCGGACGGGGGAATTTTTCCCGGTCAATGAATCGAGAGACAAGAGATCTCCGGATAGACGCGTGAGACACAAGCCTTGCTAAGCTTTTGTCACCGGAGATCGGGAAGAGGAACGATCAGCAGCGGCGACCACTTGACGCGAGCGGCGGCGGCGGAGCGGAGCGAGTTCGCGGATTTAGGGTTACGTAGCCGCTCGTTTTTTTTTTTTTTTTTCTCTTATCCGTTCCCTACTGTTCAAAAATACTCACGTATTTATACTGTAGTATTCTCAAATATGACCGTTTGTGGGACCCACAAAAGAAATCCCCAAAATCCGGCTCAAATAAGTCCAGAAGCAGAATCCGGTCCAGCAGCATTCTGAGAAAACGCCAAGTAAAAATCGGCGAGAATCGCAGACGATTCTCGACGAATCGGCGAGAATCACCAAGTGATTCTCGACGATTCGTCGAGAATCGTTTGTGATTCTCGTCGAATCACTTTTCGATTCTCAACGAATTGGACTTGGTATTCATGGGCTGCATGACCACTGGTTCGGCGAGAATTACAAGTGATTCTCGCCGAATCTTGCTTGGCACCATTTTGAGATGGCCAGAAGAAGTCGGCGAGAATCACTGATGATTCTCGTCGATTCGGCGAGAATCACCAAGTGATTCTCGCCGATTCGGCGAGAATCACTTGGTGATTCTCGTCGAATTTGCCTTGGGCGATTTTTCGTCTTCCACCTAGGAGCTGCTCCTTGACCCTCCATGCTCCTTGTCTTCTCTTGCATATGAGCGGCCCTGTGCTTGAAAATAAGTGCACTCCAATAGAGAGAGTACACGTAGGCCAACACACTGATCTGCTCAACGAGGGATTACGTCGTGCAGACCCGTGTATATTGACCTACTGCACCCTGACATTGGTGTGCACCTAGCGTGGAGGTACTGCAAGTACAACTTAAAATGTTTCGTCAAATACATTGTGAATTCATCTTAGCTTGACAGGGGGCTTCCTCAAATCTAGGTAATCGTGGATACAATACCCAACAATCTCCCCCTATTTGACGAAGCCAAAACCCTACTAGCTAAGATGAATAACATCTATCAAATAATAATTATAGCATGTAAAAATTAATTATGCAACACAAGGTAATAAATGCAATCAGAACAGGACTTGAGTCATTCACACATTCAAGAATAAATATATATATACCAAGAGAAATATATTCACATGAAAGTCAGTGTTGTTCACACGACAATAATAATTGTTAAATGTTCTTAATACACCGTGACCAGCTATAATATAATGACTATTTGTCCTTAGCTCCGTCACCCTTAAGAGTTTGCGCCAAGTACTTTTTGCTCTGCCTTTCCATGTATTCCTTGGGCTTTGGGTAGTATCTAGGAGGAGCAACTTTGTCAGGATCCTTGTTGTTTCTGAAGAAAATGTTGCGTTTCGCCTCGAATGCTTTGTGCGTCTCCCATTCATATTGGCTATAAACTTCATTTCGATTTATCTCTCCTCTTTCTTGCAGCAGGAAGGTGTCTAGGATGATGCTCCTTGAGACTGGGCTCCACCTTTCGTTTCTTACCTCCTCCTCACTTAGTCTGATCCTCTTTTGAGTTGGTGTCTCTTTTGATGTCCCTTCCTGAACTTTCCTCTTTCCCCTTGCTTTAGCTAAAGCCTCCTGGTCAAACATACTTCTCAGCTTAGATTTGGAGATGGCCCTAGCGTCAGCTTCATCAGTGAAAACATCAGCAGCACTGGTACTTACATCCTCAGCAATATGTACTTCTTCAGCAGCCTTAGAAGTCTCAGGAACCTGAACACCGGCAGGTTGGTCAGGTAGGACTACGCCTAACGTGCCCAGTGCCTGTTGTAGCATCCACCAGCAACTCTCATAGACGTATTTGCTTGATTGGGCAAAGTTTGCATCCATGCTGTTCTGGAGCTCGGCCATCTTAGCGATATACTCCTTCTCCCCCTTTTTGGCTTCTTCAGCTATGCAATTGGCATATGAGTGCAAGGAGTCATCAATGTGCTTAGTTGTCTTGCTGAATTCAGTGACTAGGGCTTGCTGATTTGCATTCAACGTGACCATGTTGCCATCAAATTTCTGAATATTATTGGCCACAACGTGTGCGTTCTGATTGACAACAGCCAGAGTATCAGTAGACTTTTTCAAGCCGGCCATTAACAGTGTGATAGCTTCGCCGGCCGCAGTATACTTGTCGTCGAACTTCTTCTCCAGCAAATCCAGCTTATGGTTGATTGCCACCATATTCTTCAGCATGAGATCTTCAGAAGTCTTAATCTCATGCAGCATTGTTGTCTGAGCTTTATCAAAAGAGGTTTTAAGCTCATTCACGATGCCCTGAATTATATGGACAGTGTGAATGGCTAGGTCATCTCGTAGTGGAATACCCAGAGGCACTTCTTGGCCTTGCTCTGGCTCGGCAGCAGAAGCATCAGTAGAGCTGGATACAATCACAGCCTCTATGGGAGGAATGTTGGTGGCCTCATTTACCTCCCCCTCCACTGGTGCAGACTTATCAGTAGGAGGTTCATCAGTATCTGGAGATTCAACCACTTCATGGCCCTCACTTACCTCGTCCTCTCCGTCCTCATCCAAGAACTCATCCACCTCAGCATCTTCTTCCACTTCTTGAGCAGCAGTGACCAGTGCCTCAGCTTCAGTTTCGTGGGTGTTTCTGTTTAGGACCTCCTCATCCTCCAACCCAGGTTCACTTTCTTCATGAACTGCTGCCACCGCATCCCTTGCCACCTGGGCGATTTCAGATATGATATCCAGATGAGTGGGTAGAGTCTCCCCTCGATTCCTGCAGTCACAGTATCAGGAATTTCACGGGGGGAGGATGCTGGAGAAACTTCCTCTTGCTCTTCTACAGCCGGCTGCCCGATGCGCCGCTCCCATCGGTCAAACACAGTCGCATCCATCTTTTTCAAGTAATGTAGAGGAACTCCTTTGCTCATGTCGAATCTGTCTCCGTTGATCTGGTTAAGATAAAGACTGATAATGCGGCCGAAGCTTGGAGTGCCCAGAGTATCCTTGATCTTTTGAAACATCAACTCTCCCCAGTTGAACCGCTTTCTGCAGACCACGGCTATGAGAATTTTGAACATATCTCCGGAGATATGATCATGGGAACCTGGCTTACAGATGAGTACTTTTCCTATGATGTCGGATAGGAGTTTCCCTTCTTCATTCATCTCTTTTCGTTTTACAGACCGAGTGCCTCTGGGTAGACCGCAGAACAGGAGGGTTCTGGCTTTGTCCTCGTCCTTCAAATAGTCTTCCTGCTCCGCACTTGAGAGCTGCAGGTAGCGTGTTAGCTTACTGGCAGACATCTTTACTTTAGTCCCCGCCACCTTACTCTTGATGATGGAGTCTCTGTTTCGAAGCCTTGCTGTAGAAAAGAATTCCAGCACTTCTTTGTCTAAGACTTTGCAAGGATGCTCCAATACGAAGGTTAGTCCGGCTTCTTCCAGCATGAGAACGATGTTCCGGAACTCGTCCGAGGCATGAGAGAAACCAGTGCGAACCAGTTCGCAACCAGAAATCAAGCCTGCAGTCGTCCTTGGGGCCATTGAGGATCTAAACGGAAGCCCGACGCCAAGCATTAGTGTATATTCAAAAAGAAGGCATCACATGGGTTCGGCCTTGGAGCCAGTGAGGAGGAGGTTACCTAAGGGCTTCGGTGGAAGAGAGTTGGTGAGCTTCGGGAAGAGCTTCGGCGGAGGGATGAGTATCCCGTGGGGTACGACCTAGTTAGAATCTCACGGAGCTTCGGGAGTTGGTGAGCTTCGGGAGAAGAAGATCACGCACAGAAGCGATTCGACTGGGTCGACGAGAACTTCGGAGGGCTGCGGGAGTCGGCGAGTTCACGGAAGAGCACTTGCGCGAGGAAGGCGGGGGCGTCCAGAGGTTTCCTGCGCGAGTTGAGAGGAAGGTGAACAGGCGGAGTTCTTTCGGCGGGATTTATAGGAATCGTCGGGATTCGGGGGAAGCCGAGCGGTCGCGAGTTTCTTCGACGGGATTCAGCGAGATTCGTCTAATTGGGGTTCTAATACCGTTTGTCTAATTCGGCGAGATATAAAATGATTCGGCGAGATTCAGAGTATATATATTGATGTTTTTCTTGACTACTTTGGGAAGCATTGCACCATTTTAGATTTTCCGATGTCAAGTCACTAAAAAGGAATGATAAATGCAAGTATATTCTAAAGTCAATCTAGTTGAATTTTACTGAGGTTTTTGCAAAGTCTTCTAAATGTCAATTGTATGTTGTCGAAATTTACAACGACATGTCCTCGAATGTCATGTTGATACAGGATTAATACATACATGTTTGTTATAACGACACTTTATTAGGATTAGAACGAGACCTCGTCAGACCCTTCTTGGTGTCAACTGTGATGTGTCAAAATTCGCAATGACATATCTTTGTTATCCTTTTATCGATGTGTAATGGTTTGCATGTCGCGTGATAATTTCTCCTTAAAGGTGCACACATATATGAGAAGCATGAGTATGCTTATACACAAGGAAAAAAATATATATATATATATATATATATATATATTTAATTTGAATGAGGATGCATCATGACACAAGTCCTTGAACTGATCAAAGGTACCTGGGATAAGGAGAGTCATCGTCTTAGTCCCACAGGTAGAACATATCAGTTGCTTACAGTGATTATGCTCAGCAGGTGGCGCGTCTGTTATTGTAGACGCTTGTTCCAAGTTAGCCTTGAGCCACGTACTGTCTAGTTCCCAAGTATTCACGGGGATCTAGACTACCCTACAAAACAGAATTACTTTACCTTAGGAACCCAAATTATATTGGGCCCTAGGTTTCTATTAGCATGAACACGCAACTGCCTTCCTTGAGAAAACCTGTTTGGAAGACTGCCTCTGTCCCTATAATGTGGAGAAGCCCTTGCTGTGGGCACAGAGAGGTTGTGCCAACAGTCGATGGCAAAGTGTCCCACTTTGCCGCAGCACCAACAAGAGTGAATGTTGTATCGCCGTTTTTGACCTGATCTAGTGACTGATGTAGTCACGGTCCTAGGTCTCAAGGGGATAGGGCATGTTCTTATTGCACAGATTCCTCTTCCATCGAGGCATGATGAGGGGTGGAATGAATGCATGATGTGAGCGTTATGAGGCCGAGAAGGTGGTGCCATTCTTTCAGGCATCTTCCTTGCTGAGGCTCCATGACGCCTGACATCATGATTTCTATTCTCCCTATCCCGTGTCCTTGAATGGAGAGAATTCTTCTGTGAACCAGGACCTGCAGATCCACACTTTGTTGTGGCAGTGGCCGTGAATACAAAGGGCTCAGACTGAGCCTTAGGTATTTCTTCAAGGGTGGCCATGATGCCTCTTGCACTATGGACATTTCCACATGGGGACAACTCACCCTTACAGTGACCACGATTATTCCTGTGGTCATACCTGAAGGCATGATGAGTTGCCTTCCCGCTTGGAGTGGGAGGTCGGAACACCGTTTCCCCATTTCTCCATCCCTGGATAATCCGGGAGATCCACCCGGTTTCTTGTTTTCTCTTTATAGCATCAACTTTGGAGAAGTTGGATACTATACGTTTCTCATTTTCTAGACTATTCTCTAGAGCTGAGATCTTAGAGTCCTTGACCTTGTTGGACGCCAATTGGAGAACCAACAAGATCTTCAGTTGAGCAATCTCTCGAGCTTGCTCCTTAGCAAGTAGATTGCTTTCCGGAAGGGCTCTCTTCAGGGAATCAGTATTTTCTGGAGGAGAGCAGTTTCTGTCTTCAGAGAAGTCAAAAGATGAGGGACAGGATGAAGATGATACCTGCTCATCTGGGTTATTGTCATTAGAATCAGTGATCAATGGTTCTTCCTCGTCGGAGCTGCTTTCCTCACTATCTTCTTCAGTCTCTGACAAGGATACTGGAGCTCTGATGCAATCCGAAGGATCCTTGCAATCATCTTCAGAAGTGATTACCCCCACATATGCTTCATCCTCAGATTGGCAGCAAATTTCAGCTTCCTCTGACCCCCCATCAGCTCTGAGATCATCATCCATAGAGATTTAGCCGTTTTACATTTTTCCAACCTGGAGCGAGAGGCTCCAGACCAGACATCCATAATAATTTGTCGAATCCTCTGGTCCAGTTGGAAAAATGAGAGTTCCATCTCTGTCATCTCAGGAATGCACATGGGCACTTGTGTCCCCGAGTCGGTGGTCTTCATAGGGATGAATGGACCCTCTTCTAGGATGAGGGATGCTCGTGGATCGATGGCATCCAGGTGAAATAACACTCTCATCCTCCAGATAGGATAATAATCCTTTGTGCAAGCAGGGAGTTTGAGTGGCAATACGTCATAATCCAGATCCATGCTTCTGACACTGGTGGCAGGATTCACCTCAAGGTGTTAGCCTTTTTGTTGAGGAAACCTGCCTCTGATACCACTTGAAAGTCCACCTAGTGTCGGCTATGTGCACCTATGGGGGGGGGGGGAATAGGTGACGTGTGGTTCTTTTGCGGAATTCACAGATGTACCTGCACAATAAAAGCAACAAACACAGAACACAGAATACACAGCAAATTTATAGTGGTTCCCCGACTTGGGTACATCCACTTTCCCCCTTCGACCTATCTCCCCAACAAGGGACGACTCGGTCACTTCTCCAACGGGATTGAAATCCAATCCCTTCACTAATGGAAGGAGCCCTTCCACACGTGAGAGTCAACACTCCCACAAATCGGGTTGCACCCAACCCTTACACCGCGGAACAAAAGTTCCTTTACAATAAAATAAAAGTAGATTGTACACGTGATACAAACTTCTCTTGGAGACACCGGTGTTCCTCTTTGGTCGACGACGTGTTCTTGAAGTCGATGAAGAGTCTACGACCTTGGTCTTGCTTGGAGAAGATCTCCCCGGAACCGGCGGCGGCACACGAGCGGCGGCTAGCTTCGGGATCAGCGGCTACGATGAAGAGTGGCTGCAGAACTTGGAGATCTAAACTTCGTAGCGAAGCAAGCTAGGTCTACCAACGGTCACTCTAGGATCAGTCGTCTCGATCGATTCGGACGGGGGAATTTTTCCCGGTCAACGAATCGAGAGACAAGAGATCTCCGGATAGACGCGTGAGACACAAGCCTTGCTAAGCTTCTGTCACCGGAGATCGGGAAGAGGAACGATCAGCAGCGGCGACCACTTGACGCGAGCGGCGGCGGCGGAGCGGAGTGAGTTCGCGGATTTAGGGTTACGTAGCCGCTCGTTTTTCTTTTTTTTTTTTCTCTTATCCGTTCCCTACTGTTCAAAAATACTCACGTATTTATACTGTAGTATTCTCAAATATGACCGTTTGTGGGACCCACAAAAGAAATCCCCAAAATCCGGCTCAAATAAGTCCAGAAGCAGAATCCGTACCAGCAGCATTCTGAGAAAACGCCAAGTAAAAATCGGCGAGAATCGCAGACGATTCTCGACGAATCGGCGAGAATCACCAAGTGATTCTCGACGATTCGTCGAGAATCGTTTGTGATTCTCGTCGAATCACTTTTCGATTCTCAACGAATTGGACTTGGTATTCATGGGCTGCATGACCACTGGTTCGGCGAGAATTACAAGTGATTCTCGCCGAATCTTGCTTGGCACCATTTTGAGATGGCCAGAAGAAGTCGGCGAGAATCACTGATGATTCTCGTCGATTCGGCGAGAATCACCAAGTGATTCTCGCCGATTCGGCGAGAATCACTTGGTGATTCTCGTCGAATTTGCCTTGGGCGATTTTTCGTCTTCCACCTAGGAGCTGCTCCTTGACCCTCTGATAAGTAAAGTTTGTTTTAAAGAAGATAGATTTGGTTTTATATAATCTTTTACGTATATAAGTCTATCTCTTTTTTTTTACTTATATCCTGTGGATTAAGGCAAGAGTACCTATCGCATAGGAGTATATTATTTTGTAGAAAATATCAAGGTCGTATTTTTCCTGGGATCGGTGTTAATTATTCTACTTTTTAGAACGGACTATTATTTTATCGAACGAACGGAGTGGAGTGTATATAAAAAAAAACAAAAGAAAAAAATATATATATACGTGATTTTATTAAGATAGGGACTTAGAAGGTAGTCCTCGATTTTAGAATTACTTTGAGAGAATATTAATTCACCTATTAAAGAACAACTTTATTCCTTAATTACCTAACTTAACGAGAGGGTCCCTTTGGTAGCATCACTGACTCGAAAGTACGACCGGGGAGGCTTGCGTTTCAAACGGGTTAACGTAAACGTAGTGTCTCTTCACCTGGTATATGATCAATTAACAGAAAACCCTAGTTAGGATAACTAGAAAGTAGAGTTGAAATAGTTGAAAATAATATCCAGCCCAGAGCTCATCTTGACCAAGTGCTAAGGGTTCTTAGCCTCTTCTCAGGATGGGGGCGGTATAAAGTACAGAAAATAATATCTACCTATCTATCTTAATCCAGGACTTAAGCTTTCGCTTCGCCTTTCATTCGGGATAGGGTAGTAAAATCTAAAATTTTGCAGAGCTTTCGCACTATCTTAATCCAGGTCATAGGCTTTCACCTCGCCCTTCATTCGGGATAGCATGAAATAATAAGGTTTTGAAAATAATTTTGAAAGCAGTTTCACGCTATCTTAATCCAGGACATAAGCAGAGCTTCGCCTTTCATTCGGGATAGTATGAAAAAAATAAAGGCGAGTAAAACTGAAAATAAAACAGTAAAATACTCAGAATTGAAGTTGAAAGAGTCTATTTTATAAAGTCCAAAAATTATTACAACTTTCTAAAAAACTGAAAAGAAAGCTAAAATATTACAACTTACAGAACTTTTGAATACTTGAAAGCTACTACCAGTTCCTTGTCAGAGAGCTGGGGAGTCCTAACAGTTCTTAAGGAAGCTGCTAGTGTTCGAATAATTCTACTCAGCCCAGCCCCTCTATTTATAGGGAAAAAATAAATGCTTTTGGAAAAGCACTTTTGAAAAGTTGCCAAACAGCTTATGGAAAAGCTGCCAAACAGCTTTTGCAAAAGCTGAAAATCTGCTTATAGGACAGCTGGCTATTGGACAGCTTGACACGTGGCGGTTTGGATATGGATGGAGCTGACTTGGTTGGCTGGATAAGAACTGCATCTGCTGATGGAAAAGCAGCTGATGGATAAGCTGGCAGCTGGCTGATTGAAAAGCTGCTGGTGGGCTGCTGATGGAAAAGCTGGCGGGTTGGCGGGTAGCAGGTTGAGCTGGCGGGTTGGCGGGTTGCGGGTCCTGGAGAGTTGGCGGGTTGCAGGTTGCGGGTCCTGGAGAGTTGGCGGGCTGGAATAAATCCATTCAAAAAGTGCGCTGCCCTGGTCTCGATCCCAAGCAACCAGAGAGAACAACTAGACACCACTCCACTAGGCCAATTGATCTTTGTTGTTTGAAACCTGTATATAATATATTTATAATATATAAAATACAGATTTTATTATACTATAATTCTTACAATCTTATATTATTTTAAAATATAATTATATTATTTACAAGATATAATTCTTACAACTTACAAGATATAATATTGTTTTAATAATATTTTACATTCCTAATAAAATTTTATTTAAAAGATAATATACATAATATTACTTATATAATATTACTAAATATTAATAATACTATACTTAACATATTATATTATAATTTATAAGTACAGTGTAATTAATTTATATACATTATATTAACTCTTTTTTTTACATTATTATTATTATTATATGTATTATTATTGTATAGATTATTAGATCCTATATATATATTTTTAAACTAACATGACGGTTCAGCTCCGTTCAGGCCGTCCAAACTGGTCGGATCGTGAACATTACCACAAAACATAATATAGTAGATTAAAGTGATGGTTAAAATTGACAAACAAACTAATTGAAGAATAAAACTAAAAACAAACCGTTTATTTAAGTTTTTACATGAAGTATTACAACCTTAAATTAGAATTGATATTAAAACATAGACCAAAACATGTATAATAATCACTCATCAAATACCCCCATACTTAGATTTTGCTATTCCAGAGCAAATATAGAGTTGAGTAAGTTATAAATTTTCTATTTACTCTCAATTTAATTCTTCAAGATAAAATAGGTATAAACATCCGGTGAATAAAGAGTTAAATGCTTTCGTATATATATATCATTGATACCAGAGTTAAAATTTATAGCCATAAAAAGTTTTTGAAAACAAATAGTAAGCACATATTAAAATCAGATATAACAAGGATAGAGTGGCTTTATGACTACTATATCTTGTATGAGATATGTTGAAACATTACAACCTATTAATTATGCTCTCTCAAAATTTTAAGCAAAATTAATTCAATTTTGTAGTGGTTTTATGGGATATCAACTTGGTGGTTTTGCCCATGTAGGAGGTGATGAATTTTATCCTCTCACCTTTTTTCATATTCATGCATTGTTACAACTATTTTAGGAAAATATTTTCCAAAATAGCAAAAAAAACTTTGCAGAATTGAACTTTGAATTAATCCAATGCATATGTTTAGGAGCACATACTCCGTTTCATATGATCTTTTAATATTTATTGGATGCCTATGTTTACGGAATTTTTTTTTATTCCCATGGACATAAGATCTTTTCTTTTCTAGGAGCACATACTCCTAGATGCTTGCGTGCGTAAAGAAACATGCCAAGCGAAATAGTAGGTAGGGGTTGTAAAAATAATTTTGATAAAAGATTTTGAGAGCAATGGTAATAGCTTGATATTTTCTATATTTTAACAAGATTGAAGTAATGATAATTACAGTCTAAAATTGTTTGGTGAACATAATATGATAGCTTCTATTGTATATATATGTATTTCTTTTGATATATTAAAGCAGGCTTGCTAAAAAACTAACTCCGATTGTAATGAAATTTTACAAGATAGGTTTAACAAGTTTATTCCGGATATTTATATCTATCTAGTTATGAGAAGGAGTAGTAAATTTGAAAATTGAATAAGTTGCATTTTTATCAACTCAGATTTTTGGAATATATTTACAAAGTATGGTTTTGAAAATTTTGACTTATTTTGGATGAGTAATAAAATAAACAATGTTTTTATTTTAAAAGGAAAGATATAACATAAAAGTGAAAAAAATTGCAGCTAAAAGCACCCCCATACTTATGTTAGGCATAGGTATGAAGTGAAAAATATGTACAGAATATACAAAAGCATAAAAGATGGAAATATACAAGTGAATTTATATTTCGAGGTTATGGAGTAGTGTTAGGGTTTCAGGTTCTTTTTGAAAAGGGTCCCCAGTAAAATATAGTTTTAAACGGTGCCCGTTTACTTTGAAAGTTCCTAGTTCAGGGTTAGAAATAAGAACGGTCCCATATGGCCAGATTTGTTTAACAGTATAGGGTCCGGTCCATCGGGATTTTAATTTTCCTGGATATAATTTAAGGCGTGAGTTATATAGTCGGACAAGATTACCTGGTGAAAAAGATTTTGGAAATTTAATTTTCCTATCATGATAAAACTTAGATCGCTCTTTATAAAATTTATTATTTTCATAGGCGTTTGCACGCCATTCCTCAAGTTCATTGAGTTGAAATTTACGTTGTTCGGCGGCTAAGTTTGTATCTAAGTTAAGAAATTTTAGCGCCCAGTATGCGCGATGTTCTAATTCTACAGGTAGGTGGCATGCCTTTCCATATACTAAACGATAAGGTGTACAACCGATCACAGTTTTGAATGCTGTACGGTAGGCCCAAAGTGCATCATCTAATTTGAGGGACCAATCTTTTCGATTGGTATCTACAGTCTTTTCTAATATGCGCTTTAGTTCTCTATTGACTACCTCCACTTGGCCGCTTGTTTGGGGGTGATAAGCGGTAGCGAGTTTATGAGTAACTCCATATTTAGCTAACACTTTAGCCATCTGGGTGTTACAAAAATGAGTACCTCGATCGCTAACTATAGCCCTAGGCGTGCCAAAACGTGAAAACAAGGTTTTCAGAAATTTAACTACGACTCTTGCGTCAGCGGTGGGAAAAGCTTGCGCTTCAGCCCATCGTGAAACGTAATCGACCGCTACTAAGATATAACGATTTTTAAAAGAAGGAGGTAAAGGGCCTACAAAATCTATGCCCCACAGATCAAAAATTTCACATTCTAAGTAAAAGTTTTGGGGCATTTCGTCCCGACGGGAAATGTTACCTGACCGTTGGCAGCGGTTGCAAACACTTACCAATTTTTGAGCGTCCTTGAATAAAGTAGGCCAAAAGAATCCTGCTTCAAGGGCTTTACGTGCAGTCCGGTTGGATTGATAATGTCCGCCGGTTGGTCCTTCATGGCAGTGCCGTAGTACTTTTAGTCCTTCCTCGTTCGAAATACATCTTCTAATTACTTGGTCGGCACAGATTCGGAATAAATACGGGTCTTCCCAAAAGTAGTTTTTCAAGTCAGAAAAGAATTTCCTCTTTTCTTGAAGTGAAAAAGCTTTTGGAAGGACTCGGGCTACTAAATAGTTAGCCAAGTCTGCGAACCAAGGAGTAGAAGAGTTTGTTACCTTTTCGAATGCGAGGAGACTTTCTTCAGGGAATTTATCTTCGATGTCGGCTTCCACGAGTGTATCTGTTGCAGCATTCTCTAGTCGAGAAAGATGATCGGCTGCCAAATTCTCTGCGCCTTTCTTATCTCGGATCTCTAAATCAAATTCTTGTAATAAGAGAATCCAACGTAATAAACGGGGTTTTGCATCTGCCTTAGTTAGTAAATATTTTAAAGCAGAATGATCCGTAAAAACTATAACTTTTGATAGTGTTATATAAGATCTAAACTTATCAAATGCAAATACAATTGCCAGTAGTTCCTTTTCCGTGGTCGTGTAATTGGTTTGTGTGGATGTGAGAGTTTTACTTGCATAATAGATAGGATGAAAATATTTGTCTACTCGTTGTCCTAAGACAGCTCCTACCGCATAATCACTCGCATCACACATGATCTCAAAAGGAAAGGACCAGTCTGGGGCTACTAAAATAGGAGAGTTGATAAGTTTGACTTTAATAATATTGAATGCTACTAAGCATTCACTATCAAATATAAATGGGGCTTCTTTTTCTAATAAATGAGTTAACGGTTTTGTTATTTTAGAGAAATTTTGAATAAACCGTCTATAGAAACCTGCATGGCCTAAGAAACTTCGAATAGATTTTACATTTGTTGGAGGAGGAAGTTTTTCAATTATTTCTATTTTGGCCTTATCGACCTCGATTCCCTGGGAAGAAATTTTATGACCGAGAACTAAACCTTCGCGGACCATAAAGTGGCATTTCTCCCAGTTCAACACTAAATTCGTGTCTTCACAGCGTTGAAGAACACGAGCGAGGTTATCTAAACACGTATGGAATGAGTCTCCAAAAACGGAGAAATCATCCATAAATACTTCCATAACGTCCTCTACTAACTTGCCAAAAATAGCTAGCATACATCTTTGAAATGTAGCTGGCGCATTACAAAGTCCAAACGGCATTCGCCTATAGGCAAAAGTACCAAAGGGGCAAGTGAACGTAGTTTTCTCTTGGTCTTCAGGGGCTATAGGAATTTGTAAATACCCTGAATAACCATCGAGAAAACAATAATATGAGTGACCCGAGAGTCGCTCTAATATTTGATCTATAAACGGTAGTGGAAAGTGATCTTTACGGGTGGCATCATTTAATTTTCGATAGTCGATGCACATCCTCCAACCCGTAACAGTACGTGTTGGAATTAGTTCATTATTAGCGTTTGGCACTACCGTTATACCGCCCTTCTTAGGGACGACTTGTACGGGACTAACCCATGTGCTATCTGAGATTGGATAAATAATTCCTGCGTCTAATAATTTCATTACTTCAGCTTTTACGACATCCTTCATATTAGGATTTAAACGTCGTTGGGGCTGGATAGATTTACGAGGGTTATCTTCCAAAAATATTTTATGCGTACAAAAAGATGGGTTGAGTCCTTGGATATCAGAAATTTGCCATGCTAATGCATGACGATGTTGTTTTAACACTTCTATTAATTCAGACGTTTTTTTATCATTTAATTCGGCAGAAATGATAACAGGGAGTTTAGATTCGGCTTCAAGGAAAACGTATTTCAAATGTGCGGGAAGTGTTTTCAGCTCGAGGGTTGGTGGTTTTTCATATGAAGTTGGGGTTTTTAGAGTTGTAGAAGTTAAGGATATAAAAGGTTCTAAAGGGTCATCGGTAGGCATTTCTTGTGAAAGGGGTAAGTCTGCCAAGTCCGATTCTTCTACAGTTATTGAAAGTAAATCAGAATAGGGAAAACCATTTTCCTCAAAAGAGGCTTCCGCAAGATAGCAGGAATCGTCATTTATTAAAGAATTTTTCATAGAGGGATCTATATCGATAGTAACCTCGTCATCTCCTACTCGTAAGAGAAGTCTACCGTTACTTACGTCTATTATCGCGCGAGAGGTTGCGAGAAAAGGACGACCGAGAATTATGGGAACATCGGCGTCTTCCTCTATGTCAAGTATAACAAAGTCTACCGGGAAGATAAACTTGTCTATTTTGACCAGAACATCCTCTACTATCCCTATTGGATATTTAATAGAACGATCTGCTAACTGGATGCTCATTTTTGTTGGGCTGGGGTTACCTAATCCTAGTTTTTGAAAGAGCGAGTAGGGCATTAAATTTATGCTAGCACCTAAATCTGCTAACGCATCTTTTATTAATAGATTACCGAAGAGACACGGGATGGAAAATCGTCCCGGATCGTTTAATTTTGGGGGTAATTTATGTAATAAAACGGCTGAACATTCGGCGTTAAGGAAAACTCTCGAAATATCTTCGAGTTTCTTTTTATTTGAAAGTAACGCTTTTAAATATTTTGCGTATTTAGGCATCTGTGCAATTGCCTCGCAGAAAGGTATATTGATTTGAATTTGTTTTAGCATTTTTAGAAAGTGTTTTATATTGTTCATCTTCTCGTTCTTCTTTTAATTTAGATGGATAAGGTAAAACAACATGTGGGGAAGAAATTCGCGGGGGTTGAGGAGGCAGAGACGTAACGGGAAGTGGTGTAGGAAGGCTAACCTTAACTTCTTTTTCTACCCTAACGGGTGGTGGTAGCTCCCTGCCACTTCGTAGTTTAACGGCTTGTCAACTTGATGGGTTACTGGAATGGCCAGTATCCCGCGGATTTGGTTCCGTATTTCCTGGCAAATTACCAGGTTGGCGTTCCGATAGCATTTTTGAAATTTGTCCAATTTGTGTTTCTAAGTTTTTAATTGATCCGGTCAGGTTCCGGATATTGGACTCATTAATACTGACATATTTCGTAAATATGTCTTCTATCGGGGTTGGCCGAAATTGGTGCGGCTGCGGTGGTGGTATTTGTGGTTGTGGGGGTTGCGGTGCAAATCCACTTGGATTTGCAATCGGAGGGTGTTGAGCATTATTGGGGTTGCTCCATGAAAAATTAGGATGGTTCCTATATCCTGGATTATAAGAATTGTTATTATTATTATTTGGATTATAGGAAGGTCTATATGAGTTCCCCATATAGTCAACTTCTTCATTATTATTAGTTGAAATAGGCGGATTCCAAGATGTAGAGGCGGAGGAAGCAGATATTCCTGCCAATTGTTTAGTTAAATTTTCTACTTGGAGTGCTAAAGTAGAAGAAGTGTCGAGCTCATAAATCCCAGCTTGTTTAGGGCGTGACCTTGGCACGTTCCACTGGTACGCGTTCATGGCCATCTCCTCAAAGAGGGTTTGAGCGGCCTCGGGGGTTTTGTTATTGAGCGTGCCCCCAGCGGCAGCATCAATGGCTTGCCTGGTTTGAATATTCAAACCATTATAAAATATTTGTACCTGGAGCCAAGTTGGCAGTGCGTGATGTGGACACCGACGTAGATATTCCTTAAAACGTTCCCAAGTCTCATAAAGAGACTCGAACTCGCCTTGCACAAAGGAAGAAATATCCGCACGCAGACGTGCGGTTTTTGCAGGTGGAAAATACTTTGTAAGGAATTTTTCGGTCATTTCAGCCCAAGTGGTAATAGATCCTCTGGGGAGAGAACCTAGCCACTGTTTGGCTTTCGTTCGTAGCGAAAAAGGAAATAAGCGAAGACGGATGGCATCATCAGTGACGCCATTTATCTTAAATGTGTCGCATATTTCTAAGAAGTTGGACAAGTGTGTGTTTGGATCTTCGTCAGGCAATCCATCGAATTGAACGGAATTTTGAATCATTTGGATTATACTCGATTTAATTTCGAAGTTATTATTAGCAATTGTTGGACGAACGATACTAGACCCGGTGTCATCTAAATTGGGTCGTGCATAATAAGACATGGTCCTTTGGGGGACCACCTCTGGCATTTGTTGTTGTTCTGCTGCCATTTCTTGTACGTGTGCGGTGCCTACGGACTCTTCCAGATTTAATACAAGCTCTTGATTCAGAGATCGGAGGCGCCTGCGAAAGGTGCGATCGATTTCAGGATCAAGTTCAAGAGTTAAATCAGATGGAGTTCTGCGGGTCATACACTAAAAAAGACTTTTTGAGCAAAACAAAAAACTTAAAAAAAAAACAGGTTTGATATAAACACAGGTTTTATATAAACTAGTTTTTAAAATATATCTAAACACACAAATACAAACACACGAAAAGACGTAAAACGGAAAATAACTAAAAACAGGTTTTTTATATAAAACAGGTTTTCTATAAAAGAGGTTTTATAATAAAAATCAGTTTTTATTATAAACTAGTTTTTTTTAAGAAGAAAAGTTTTATAAAATATGTTAAAATAGTAGGTTCGGGTTTTTTTTTGTTAGAATTCGTTAGTGGTTAATAAACTTGTTAATAAAAAAAATTAGGTTTTATAAAAATAAAGTTTTAAATTCAGGGAATTTTATGTTTGTATTATTTTTATAAAAACTAAGGTTTTTAAGTAACAAGAAAAAGAAAAGATAAAATTAATAGCGTTCTTTTATTTTCAAATATTAACACATATAAACTAATCCCCGGCAACGGCGCCAAAAAGCTTGATAAGTAAAGTTTGTTTTAAAGAAGATAGATTTGGTTTTATATAATCTTTTACGTATATAAGTCTATCTCTTTTTTTTTACTTATATCCTGTGGATTAAGGCAAGAGTACCTATCGCATAGGAGTATATTATTTTGTAGAAAATATCAAGGTCGTATTTTTCCTGGGATCGGTGTTAATTATTCTACTTTTTAGAACGGACTATTATTTTATCGAACGAACGGAGTGGAGTGTATATAAAAAAAAACAAAAGAAAAAAATATATATATACGTGATTTTATTAAGATAGGGACTTAGAAGGTAGTCCTCGATTTTAGAATTACTTTGAGAGAATATTAATTCACCTATTAAAGAACAACTTTATTCCTTAATTACCTAACTTAACGAGAGGGTCCCTTTGGTAGCATCACTGACTCGAAAGTACGACCGGGGAGGCTTGCGTTTCAAACGGGTTAACGTAAACGTAGTGTCTCTTCACCTGGTATATGATCAATTAACAGAAAACCCTAGTTAGGATAACTAGAAAGTAGAGTTGAAATAGTTGAAAATAATATCCAGCCCAGAGCTCATCTTGACCAAGTGCTAAGGGTTCTTAGCCTCTTCTCAGGATGGGGGCGGTATAAAGTACAGAAAATAATATCTACCTATCTATCTTAATCCAGGACTTAAGCTTTCGCTTCGCCTTTCATTCGGGATAGGGTAGTAAAATCTAAAATTTTGCAGAGCTTTCGCACTATCTTAATCCAGGTCATAGGCTTTCACCTCGCCCTTCATTCGGGATAGCATGAAATAATAAGGTTTTGAAAATAATTTTGAAAGCAGTTTCACGCTATCTTAATCCAGGACATAAGCAGAGCTTCGCCTTTCATTCGGGATAGTATGAAAAAAATAAAGGCGAGTAAAACTGAAAATAAAACAGTAAAATACTCAGAATTGAAGTTGAAAGAGTCTATTTTATAAAGTCCAAAAATTATTACAACTTTCTAAAAAACTGAAAAGAAAGCTAAAATATTACAACTTACAGAACTTTTGAATACTTGAAAGCTACTACCAGTTCCTTGTCAGAGAGCTGGGGAGTCCTAACAGTTCTTAAGGAAGCTGCTAGTGTTCGAATAATTCTACTCAGCCCAGCCCCTCTATTTATAGGGAAAAAATAAATGCTTTTGGAAAAGCACTTTTGGAAAAGTTGCCAAACAGCTTATGGAAAAGCTGCCAAACAGCTTTTGCAAAAGCTGAAAATCTGCTTATAGGACAGCTGGCTATTGGACAGCTTGACACGTGGCGGTTTGGATATGGATGGAGCTGACTTGGTTGGCTGGATAAGAACTGCATCTGCTGATGGAAAAGCAGCTGATGGATAAGCTGGCAGCTGGCTGATTGAAAAGCTGCTGGTGGGCTGCTGATGGAAAAGCTGGCGGGTTGGCGGGTAGCAGGTTGAGCTGGCGGGTTGGCGGGTTGCAGGTTGCGGGTCCTGGAGAGTTGGCGGGTTGCAGGTTGCGGGTCCTGGAGAGTTGGCGGGCTGGAATAAATCCATTCAAAAAGTGCGCTGCCCTGGTCTCGATCCCAAGCAACCAGAGAGAACAACTAGACACCACTCCACTAGGCCAATTGATCTTTGTTGTTTGAAACCTGTATATAATATATTTATAATATATAAAATACAGATTTTATTATACTATAATTCTTACAATCTTATATTATTTTAAAATATAATTATATTATTTACAAGATATAATTCTTACAACTTACAAGATATAATATTGTTTTAATAATATTTTACATTCCTAATAAAATTTTATTTAAAAGATAATATACATAATATTACTTATATAATATTACTAAATATTAATAATACTATACTTAACATATTATATTATAATTTATAAGTACAGTGTAATTAATTTATATACATTATATTAACTCTTTTTTTACATTATTATTATTATTATATGTATTATTATTGTATAGATTATTAGATCCTATATATATATTTTTAAACTAACATGACGGTTCAGCTCCGTTCAGGCCGTCCAAACTGGTCGGATCGTGAACATTACCACAAAACATAATATAGTAGATTAAAGTGATGGTTAAAATTGACAAACAAACTAATTGAAGAATAAAACTAAAAACAAACCGTTTATTTAAGTTTTTACATGAAGTATTACAACCTTAAATTAGAATTGATATTAAAACATAGACCAAAACATGTATAAATAATCACTCATCACCCTCCATGCTCCTTGTCTTCTCTTGCATATGAGCGGCCCTGTGCTTGAAAATAAGTGCACTCCAATAGAGAGAGTACACGTAGGCCAACACACTGATCTGCTCAACGAGGGATTACGTCGTGCAGACCCGTGTATATTGACCTACTGCACCCTGACATTGGTGTGCACCTAGCGTGGAGGTACTGCAAGTACAACTTAAAATGTTTCGTCAAATACATTGTGAATTCATCTTAGCTTGACAGGGGGCTTCCTCAAATCTAGGTAATCGTGGATACAATACCCAACAATATATCTACTGCATGTGTTCATTTTTGTCTACCAGATATATGTTTTTCCTGCTTTGTTTATTTTCAGTTTAGTCTGAGTCTATAATTAGTGACCTCACCCAAATAGGGGGAGATTGTTGGGCCCCTAGTTTGATTTGGGCTAAGTTCACTAAGTTAGGATCTTGTGACCCATCTTGTATAGCCAGTGTCATAATTGTGTCCTAGAGTCTAGGCCAAGTCCTTAGGATCAACACTGCATGGACCAGCCATCATCAGACTGCAAGAGACTCAAGACTTAGAGATTTTCCAAAGACTCAGTAAAATGAGTTCGACGTTCGTCGAACTCAGGTCGACGATAGTATTTCTCAGCTCGATGATCTTAGAGAAAAAATCTCTGAGCTAAGCTCGACGAACTTGATTTTTTGGTCGACAATCTTTGGACTCTACCTTCAGCATTCTAAGTCCAAACTTTGTTCTCTAGAGTCAGGTCAACGAACTTAGTTCTCTGGACGATGATTTCTAGATTCTCTACTTCAACTTATTATTCTGGAAGTTTCTCAATTTTTCTAAGCCCAGAATCATCTTCAGTCGACGAATTTAAGATTCTCAGCTCGACAAACTTTGAGCACTTTGGCTAGAGTTATCCAACAACAGTTAGTGGTCCTCAACTTGACGAAACCAATTTTCAGGTCGACGATTTCTGGATACTTCACTTCAACACTTTCATTCCAGAAGCATCCGAAAATATTCTAAGTCCAGAAAAACTTTGCTGAACTTTAGTCGACGAAACCAGTTATCAGCTCGACGAACTCCATACACAGAAAAGACAAAGTTTCTAGAGAATGCAGTTCTGTTTTAGCTCAACGATCTTGGAACTCAGCTCGACGAACAGAAGTCATCTGGTCGACGAACACAGCAACTCGGCTCGACGAACTATGAACTCAGCTCGACGATTTCTATTGTCTGTTCGACGAATCCAGACTTAGTTATTTCCTTCCTTCTGTCCCCTTCTCACTGCAATAATTCCTGTGTAATTAATGCTCAAATATTCTCTGAATATAACCGTTAAAAGGAGCATTGATTATGGTCTTCTCCAGGATTATTGTTTGACATTTTTCCATGGGACAGTTGGGGAAATAATTCAATGCAGTTTATTCTCAAGGCTGTAAGCATTGATTGCAGAGGATTTCAAATTTCGAAAGACAATTTTTGACAGGAAATATAAAAGAGATTTTCTCACTTTTCCTGTATAGGAAGATAGACACAGATAGCCAGTAACACAGTTAGTCTGAATCAAGGATTTCTCTGCTCACTCTCGATACAGAACTCTGATACCTAGAAGAAGCCCTAGACCAGAAGAACATCTGTTATCTGAAGAAGAAGAACAATCAATCAAAAATTAAGAGTCTTCATTCTTCAACTCTCTAGGACACTTCAAAGGACAACATCAATTCCAACTGCCAAGAAGTTCTTGAAGATCTTTTCTTGTCGATGCTTAAAGACTGAAGGCCTATCACCCTGAAGCAAAGGTCCAGCTTTTCCTGAACCATTCTACATCTCAGGGGGAGCTATTTGCTAACATCATATCCACTAAGTCTTCTCAGTTGTTTATTAATAAAGAGAAGACACAATAATCTCCCATCCCCCACTGTATAATGGGTTATAACTCCCTTCAAAAGTGAATCCTGGTTGCAAGTCGCCTGACCAAAAGACTTGAGGTTTAGTTTTTGAGCACCTGATCAAAAGCTCATTGGTGTCAGACACCTGATCAAAAATTTGAGTGGATTCCTACCAGGGTGGTAGAAGAGTGGATGTACACAGGATGGGGAACCACTACAATTTCCTGTGTTTTCTGGTTGACCTTTCTTCTGTTCTTGTTGTGTTTGTGTTAGCTAGGTCTGATGTTTGTGTGTGGTTATTTATTTATTATTCTGCAGTTTTTATTTACAGCAAAAGTTGTAAAGTTTTCAAATGGATTTTAGGATACTCTATTCACCCCCCCCCCCCTCTAGAGTATTTCAGATCTAACACATCACTTTCAGTATGACTCTTCTCAGAACAAATACATTAAAACTAATATAGTGTGTTATTGTTGCAACAGAAAAGGGCATGTCATGGCTGATTGCCCAACCAAAAGAAAGGAGAAAACATCAAAGAACTTGAAGGATGGACAACACAAGAAGGCTGACAAAAGATTCTTAGCAAAAAGACAGTTGACACTGTCTAACAGTGAGTCTGGTTCATCGGGATTAGAAGAGGAGGCTGTTGGATCTCTAGTTTGGATTTGGTCTAGGTTCACTAATTAGGATGAGTTTGACCTACATTGTATAGCCAGGGTTAAGTTTATGAGTCCTAGAGTTTTGGTTAGTCATTAGGTTCAACCTTCATGGACCAGCCAGCAGAGGACCTCAATAGACTCAGACTTAGAAGAATTCACAGTTCAAAATTATCAGTTTGAAATTCTTCAAACTCAGCTCGACGATCGTCGATCGCAGATCGATGAACTCAGATTTATTTCTCTGAGTTGTGCTCGATGATATTTGAGCTCAGGTCGACGATCTCCTCATTTAGATAGATTCTCTGCTCGACGAAATCTGGAGTTCAGCTTCAACAGATTCTTTCCAGTTTATTTTCTCTAAACTCAGCTTGACGAAGACAGACTCTTTGTTCGACGAACTTAGAGCGCATAATTGGATAGTTATTTCTAGAATGCAGTTCACTGAGCTCAGGTCGACGAACAAGAATTATCAACTCGACGAACTTGGAACTCCAGTCGACGAATTCTGTTCAGAGCTCGATGAATTCTGTCCCAAGCCAAACTTAGAAGTTTTCCTTATTTCTCTCCTTACTTATTATATTATTTAGCAGTAATTCTCTGAGTAATTAATGCTTATATTCTACAGAATATAGCCATTATTGGCAGCATTAATTATGGTCTTCATCAGGGTTAATTACTTGCTTGTTTTAATGGGACAGTTGGGGAAACTCATTAAAGGATATATTCCAACCATTTCATTCTCCAGATAAATCAACAATTAATGCTTGGAATTCAAATTTCAGAGGAGAATTTTGACAGCAGAATATAAAAGAGATTTTCTCTTTTTAGACTAGGACAGAGACTCGACATCAAACCCGCAGTTGTAACACAAGAGAATATAGCGAAGAGATACAAAAAATACAGAAGAATATTTACTTCTTCTCCGTGTGCTGAAAACTTTCTGTTTTCACCTTGTTCTTTCTGAAGACTGAAGAAGAGAACAACCATTAAATATCAAGAATCCTTCTTCAACTCTGAATCAGTAAAAAAGTTCCTGGATCACTTCAAGATAAGGCTGAATACCTACACCCTGAGCAAGGCTCCAAGCTTTCTGAACCATTCTTTACTTCAGAAGGAGCTTTGACAACAGAAATCCACAAGTCTTCTCTGCTGTATAGAGAAAAACGAAGACACCATCAACTCTCTTAAACTCATGTAAAAGGGTTTATTAACTCCCTTCAAAAGTTTATTCTTGGTTTTTGGGCACCTGATCAAAAGCCTAAAGGGTTGTGAGATCTCCCTGTAAAAAGATCTTGTGGTGGCAGTCACCTGATGAAAAACCTGATAGTGGATTTCTACCAGAGTGGTAGAAGAGTGGATGTACCCAATTTGGGAAACCACTATAAAATTCTTGTATTGTCTGGTTATTTATTTTCTTTTTGTTCTTGATGTGCTGTGATGGATTTGCTTAGGTTGCATTTCTTTTTATGCTATTATTACTATCACCTATTTTACTCTGATAAACTTTAAAGCAGCCAAAATGTTTTAAATTACTCTATTCACCCCCCCCCCCCTCTAGAGTAATCAAATATATCCTCTTTCTTTCAATTAGTATCAAATCAATGTTACTTTGGTTTCTCAAGCTAACACTTGAACCAAAAGATCCTTGTTAGATCTGATTTTTCTTTTTCCTAGTTTTTCTGTCTATTTCACATCATGACATAGAACAAAGATTATGCAAGCACCAGACCTCCAGTTTGCAATCTGAACAAGTTTGCTATTTGGAAGGCAGGAATTAAACTATTTATGAATTCTATTGATGAAGATATCTTTAACTCCATTTTGACAGGACCACCAGTTTCAGGGACTACATCTACTTCTACCACTACTTCCAGTACACATGTTGTTCCACCACCTGAGTGGATAGATGCTCAAAAGAAGGTCAAGATAGCTAATGCCAAGGCTATGAATATTTTGGCTCAAACAATGTCTGATGACATCTTACAGAAAGTGGCTGAGTGCACATCAGCCAAAGCTATCTGGGATTCTCTTAACAAGATGGTTGCTGGTTCTGTAGATGAGAGAAAGTACAGGAGATCAAATCTCATCTCACAATATAAGAACTTTAAGAAAGATGAGTCAGAGTCTGTGAGTGACATGTATAACAGACTAAGCTCAATCATCAATGAGCTGAAGACTCTGGACAAAGACATCACTCTCACAGAAGTCAATGACAAAATCCTCATGTGCTTCCCCAGCTCATGGGATTCCAGAATATGGCAAATCAAGGAGACCAGAAGTTTAAATGAGATTTCCACTGAATCTCTTCTTGGAAAGCTCAAGTCCTATGAACAACTAATAAATACAAGAGAAGCTGCAGAAGAGAAGACTCCTTCTGCAGCAAGAAAGGAGCAAAGCATAGCATTTAAGACATCTGAAGAATCAGAAGCTCCAACAACTAATGAAAAACTTCTAAGTCTCTTAGCCAAGAGATTTTACAAGATGGCAAAGAAGGATTTCAGAAGAAAGTCATCTAGGCAAGATGACAAGCCAAGGTATGACAAGACCCCAACTAAAGAAGTTGTTTGCTTTAGTTGCAGGAAGCCAGGACACTTTATATCAGAGTGTCCAGAGAATCAAAAGAAGGAGAGAAAAAGAGAAAAGGAATCCATGAAGTAGCACCACAACAAGCCCTCCTCCAGCAAGCATAAAAGGAAGGAGAAAGTGTTTGTGGCTCAAACATTTAGTGAAACTGAAGATGAATCTTCATCTTCTAGCTCCAGTGAAGATGAAGAAGAGGCTAAGGCAAAGGAGATTTGTTTGATGGCCGTTGATGCATCAAGCAGCCCATCTACAGCTGAGCAATCAGACAGTAAATAACCTCTATCTGAAGAGGATCAGGTATTGTCTTCCTTTGATTTCAATTCAGAAAATTTTAGGACTGAATTTAAATCTGTATGCATTGATTTAATTAATTATGAAAAAGAGATTAAACAACTTAGAGAAAAATTGACTGAACAAGAAAACTTGCTTTCTGAAAATATCAAATTAAAAGATGAATTAACCCTAGCTAATGAACACATCATCACACTAAAAACATAATTGGCTGAGGCAAGGGAACTTGAAGAATCCCTAAATGGGAGAAGTATCAAGCTGATGGATATCACAAGCACAGTGAATGTTAGGCTTAATGGCAAGCTGTGCTTAGGTGCTTCATCAAGCCAACCCCCACTGATTCAGAAGACTATTTTAACAACTCCAATAAAATTTATTTCAGAAAAGGGAAAAGAAAAGATAAATGATAATAATGTTAAACAAACAGAATTAAAACAAAAGAATAAGAAAAAGAGAAAGAATAAGAAAGATCTTAACCATAACAATGTTCAGCAGATTTCGTCGAACTCAGATTGACGAAATGTGTGTAGTTCGTCGAACTCAAGTCGATGAACTCCGAACGCAAACTTTCATTATAATTATTTGTTGAACTACGATCGACGAAACCAGTATGGTTCGTCGACCCGATATCAACGATTTTGGGGCCCAGAGAATGAATACTTTCATTCTCTGAGTGGAGTTTGACGAACTCATCCCCATTCATCGACCTCAGATCGACGAACTTACAAGAATTTGTCGAACCCAGTTTATTATAACCAAAACTTTAATTCATATAAAACATTTAACCAACCAAGACAATATGTTAATCCATTTACCCAGTGGATAATTCCACCTAGAATATTTCACCCCTTAGGTTATAAAAATCAACCAGAATACTCTTACATTTCCAGTTTTAATTATGTAAATAAACAAGGACCCAAGGTAACCTGGGTCAAGAATAACTAATCTGTTTTATTGCAGGTGAAAGACTATCCTACCATAGAGCAACAATGGTATCTGGATAGTGGCTGTTCAAAACATATGACTGGAAATAAGGACAACTTAATCAACTATAAGTCAAAGCTAAGACCCAAAGTAATATTTGGTGATTCTAATTGTGGCCAGACTGAAGGATATGGACAGGACAAAATTGGAGCAGTGACCTTCAAGAAGGTTACTTATGTAAGTGGACTGAAGCACAACCTTATATACATAAGTCAATTATGTCATGAAAGGTTTCAGGTATCATTTAACAAAACCTCCTATATTATTACTTCTATAGATGACCAAGTTTAACTGGTACTAGAGTAGGAAATATCTATGTAGTTAATTTTAAGTCAGCTAAAACTGAAATATGCCTCTTTAACCAAACTAGTAATAATAATGATCTTTGTCATAGGAGATTAGGACATGTAAACCTGAAAAACAATGCTAAACTCTCTAGGGACAACCTTGTTAGAGGATTGCCTTCTTGCCCCAACAAGAAGGAAAACCTTTGCAGGGCTTGTCAGTTAGGCAAGCACACTAAAAATAGCTTTAAGTCACTTAATAAGAGTGATTCACATAGGATTCTATACTTGCTACACATGGATCTCTTTGGACCCATTGCTGTACAGAGCCTAGGAGGGAAGTCTTATACCTTAGTAATTGTTGATGAATTCTCACGGTTCACTTTGGTGTTCTTCTTGAGAAACAAGTCAGATAACTTCAAGATTCTTACAGATTTTCTTAAAAGCATAAGGATTGAGTACTCTACTCCATTTGTATTGATTAGAAGTGATCATGGTACTGAGTTTGAGTCTCTTCCCATGCAAGAATTCTATGAGAAGGAAGGTTCCATGCACTGTTTCTCTACTCCTAGAACTCCTCAACAAAATGAGGTAACTGAAAGGAAAAACAGAACACTAATTGAAGCTGCAGGCACATTACTTGAAGATGCTCACTTGCCCCTATCCTTTTGGGCAGAGGCTATGATCACATCAAACTATGTACTGAATAGAAGTTTGATACACAAACTTAAGGGCAAGGCCCCCTATGAACTACTCAAAGAGAATAAACCTAAAGTAGACTATTTTAGAATCTTTGGTTGCATTTGTTACATTCATAATAACAACAAGAAACACATTAAAAAGTTTGAAGCCAAGGCTGAAATAAGAATTTTTCTTGGATATTCCCAAGTAAGAGACTTATAGGGTATACAATAAATCATCTATGAAAATGGAAGAATCTATTCATATCATTTTTGATGAGACTAACATGTTTTACAAGGAGAAGATTCCTTCTACCAGCGAGACTTTGCAGGAACCACATCTGTGTGAGAAGTTGGATGAATTGACCCTCACCAATGAGGTTGTTGCACAACCTTTTTCACATATTGCTGAAGATAGTGAAGATGATGACACTAAACTCTGTGATAGCCAACAAGAGCTATAATTCCACAAGAGGAATTAATTCCCCAAGCTGTTGCTCAACCAACTCCTCCTACTGAATTAGTCACACTTAGAGATCACCCTGTATCTCAAGTGATTGGAGACATATAATTGGGTGTGCAGACAAGGCATCAACTCCACCAGGACATGATGCATGCCTGCTTCATATCTCAAACTGAGCCCCAATCCATAAAAGATGCTGAGCAAGATCCACACTGGATCATTGTAATGCAAGAAGAGCTCAACCAATTTGAGATATGTAAAGTTTTGGATTTAGTTCCAAGATCCAAAGAATACCCAGTCATTGGAACTAAATGGGTATTTAGAAACAAACTAGATGCTCAAGGTATTATCATAAGGAACAAGTCAAGATTAGTTGCTCAAGGATACAAACAAGACGAAGGCATAGATTATGACCAAACATTTGCCCATGTTGCAAGGATAGAAGCAATAAGGATATTTCTAGCTTATGAAGCATACAAGAAGTTCACAGTATACCAAATGGATGTCAAAAGTGCATTCCTAAATGGTGAACTCAAAGAAGATGCCTATGTAGAACAACCACTAGGTTTTAATTCTCCTACTCATCCCTCTTATGTTTTCAAATTGCATAAGGCTATCTATGATCTAAAGCAAGCTCCAAGAGCTTGGTATGAAATCTTAGTTAGCTTTCTCTTAGAGCATAACTTTTCTAGAGGCATAGTATATAAGACTTTATTTATAAAGCCTCATCATGATAAAATCTTGTTAGTACAAATATATGTTGATGACATTATATTTGGTTCTATAGATTCCAAAATATGCAAAAGGTTCTCCAACCTTATGCATTCCAAGTTTGAAATGAGTAGCATGGGTGAGCTCTCCTACTTCCTTGGTCTCCAAGTGAAGCAGTCATCTGATGGCATCTTCTTATCCCAATCCAAGTATGCTAAGGAGCTGATAAAAAGGTTTGGGATGGCTGATGCTTCAGCTAAGAAAACACCTATGACTACAAATGCTGTGATTGATTATGATGAACATGGGAAACCTGTAGATCAAAAATTATATAGGGCCAATGTTGGGTCCCTATTATATCTTACAACAAGTAGCCTAGACATTATGTTTGCTACATGTCTTTGTGCTAGGTTCCAGGTGAACCCTAAAGAATCTCAACTTATTTTCTAAAAAGAATTTTGAGATATATAAAGAGTTGCCCTAATTTAGGACTCTGGTATCCAACTGAGTCAGGATTTGAGTTGACTGGATACTCAGATGCTGACTTATCTGGACGTAGAGTGGACAGAAAGAGCACATCATGGACATGTCAGTTCCTTGGTGATAGGCTAGTGTCCTGGTTTTGCAAGAAACAAACATATGTGTCTACCTCAATAGCAGAAGCTGAGTATATAACAGCTGTCAGTTGTTATTCACAGATGTCGTGGATTCAAAACCAACTCCTATATTATGATGTCAACTTAAATAATTCAACTCTACTGTGTGATAATAGCAATACAATTTCTATTGCACAGAATCCAGTGCATCATAGTAGAACTAAGCATATAGATGTAAGACATCATTTCATTAGAGAGTGTGTTGACAAAAAGAAAATTAATCTCACCTTTGTCTCTACTGATTTGCCAAAGGCAGATATCTTCACCAAACCCATGGATGAGAAGAAACATATGTCTTTATGAATCGACTAGGTATGATAAATGGAGATGCATTAATTTAACTTTTCGTCTGAGTTCGAAGAATTTTCCACAGTTCGTCGAACGGAAATCGACGAACTGAGAAAAGTTCTTGAGAAATTCATCGACCTGAGATCGACGAACTCTCTGTATGTGAAGTTCTTTTCATCGAACGGAGATCAATGATATTACTTCAGTAAATTTTTCGTCGACCTGAGAATGACGAAAACGTTTCCCTTCTTCAGACTGAGATCGATGAACTCTTTTGTCAATAAAATATTTTGTCGAACTCAGATCGAAGAATTTTGTTTATTTCGGAGGACGGAGTCTACCGCTTCATATTCTGAAAACCGTATAACTATGTTTTCTTCGAGCTTCATCCCGCGCTTTCTGTTCCCCTTGCACTTGATCTTTCTGTTTCCTTTTGCAGGCGATCAATGGAGATTCTGGCGAGCTCTCATGCGACAATGAAATTTGACATGTGATTCAACATAGATTTTGAATCATTCCAACACTCCGATCAAATGTTCTTGGATGTACTGAATCTATTTGAGGAGCAACAGTTAAAGAACTTTATGATAACCAGAATAAAGATAGCTGCTACTGAAATAAGAGAATGAGTGTTCACCTCCTCAACTCCAGACGTTGACACGATGACCGACACAATATCTGGTAACCAAGTCTCTTTATCCACATCAATCTTAACTGAAATTTATGGTCTGATGAATGGTGAAGAAGATATAGAGATTGATAATTTTGAGTATGATGACATGCTGAATAAAATTGGTCATGCTGGAGAGAACCCTAATAAGTTATTGAAGAAAAAATTGTCTTCTGAATACAAATTCTTAGCCTATGTGGTGGTCAAGGTATTGCTAGGAAAGCATACTGCTCATGATTATATTACCATGCAACAATTTCTGGTAATGTGTGCAATAATGAATAAGAAACCAGTAAATTTGGCTAAGATCTTGTTTGACTTGATAAAGAAGAAGAATAGTAAGAAAGAAGTATGTTTTGAAAGAATTCTGGACATTTTCCTACAGGAAAAGGTAGTTGAATACCTGGTCTCTCAGTCCATATTCATTAATGCCTCCAAAAGGCTAACATGTGCCTTGTTTGGAAGGTTTGAGAGGACAATCTCAAAGCCATCCAAGGCTTCAACCTCTTCCGGAGGTTATGAGGATACAAGAGCTGTAACAGCTGATCCCCCACCCCCAGAAGTTGTCCCCTCCACCGCAATTCCATCCACCCAGATTCCAACACCTCCGTCTTAACAACCTACACCTCCACAAATCTCAATTCATTCATCAACCCTCCAACAACCGTCCTCATCACCAGCTCATACTCCAACACCAATTCCATCTCTTGAACATCAACCAACACAAATTCAATCTCTAGAGCATACCACACCACCCCTTCCCCACTTCTTCAATCCACACTTCCTCATCATCTGGCTGGCATTCCCCTCCATAACCTCTCATCTATTCCATCTTTTGATCTGCTATCATCTCCCATTCATACTCCATCACCTCATGATGAACTCATGACAGACATCACTACTTTTCCTTCATCATCCATCCTCCATCCTTCTGTATCAACTCATACACCCACTGAGTTTATGCAAATGGATTCCCCTTCCCTTCCCTCCCTTCTGGAACTCATCTCTCCCCCTATCTCAAAACTTATAGCAGAGGCCATTAAACCTCTTGCTGACTCTATTGCATCCCTATCTGCCCTCATTTCTGCTGCACCCAATATCCATTTTTCTAGGGGCCTCACTTCAGGGCCCTCTGAACCCAGGTAAGGGGAGATATCCAGTGAAGAAACTTTAGTCTCCTCTCCTCCAGCAATAGCAGAAGCAGCAGCAGTTTTGCAGTTAGATGAGCCAGCAGATGCAGAGGCAGATGTAAACATGCTTACAATAGTTGAGATAATAACTGATTTTGATATACTTTATACATATGAGCAAGTTGATTTGCCAGAATTTTTGACTGTTTGTGACTGCCTTGTCAATCCCATAGTAGATATTTTCAATTTGTTAAATTCTTTTGATACAACCTATTTGAGTTATCTTCCAGAGGTCTGCCCAGAGCAATCTATGACTATAGTTTGCTATACTTCACTAATAAGCCTTGAAGTTGTTAATCAACTAAAGGCAAGTTTTGCAGCACCAGTGATTTCAGAAGAACATGTGACCGAGAATGTTCTTGAACAAGTCTCTACTTCAGAGCAAAAAGTTTTTTCCCCTCCTACCTACAAAATGGATAATAGTCCTTTACCAAACCTAGATGACATCATCCTTGCAGATATAAAAGAAGAGAATAAAACTATTTCTGAAAGTGTTGCTCACCAAGAAGCTTCAGAATCTCAAGTGCTACCTCAAGCTGAAAAGAAAATCTCAAAGGAAGCCTTGAAGGTAATTGATGCTATATATGACAACCCTGCAGGATCCTCTGATGAAGATAATGATGAAGATTCTGATGAATCTGCTGACTCTAAAGCTAAGTAGAAACTTGCTAAGAAAAGAAAAGTTGTTCCAAAGGCTGCTCCCAAGCCAAATCCTACCCATGACACTCCCTATTATATTCTATAGAAGATTACTCCTTACCCAGGGAAGCCTTCATGGATGTGGTTATCTAAAAATGAGCAAAAAGAAAGGAAGAAGAGAAGAATGTACAAGTCTCCTCCTAAGTACTTTAGGAAAGACCCTCCTCCTCCTCATCCATCAGCTGGGGCCTCTAAAAGTGTGACTCATGGATCAGCACCTATTACCAAGACTTATCAGAGACACTCCAAGCCAAGACCACAAAGTAGCAGTCAGCAGCAATCCTCTTAGAGCAAGCCTCCTCCTACTACAGATAAGAAAAGTACTTCAGCTTCTCCTGATTATTCAAAGAAGGTCTCTAGTCCTAATAGGCCAGAATCTCAGCCTATTCCTTTTGTAGATCCAGAACAGGAAACAACTGCAAAAATGGTCAGGTTTCAAGAGCTGGTTGGACTTTCTACCAAACTGTTTCAAGAGCTGGTTGGCTAGGTTTCTATGATCAACAAAGCTAAAGCAGAGGGAAAAGATCCATCACAATACTCTACAATGTCATCTTACAGAAAAGAAGAGCTCAAGAGGTATGCAAAAGTTAATAACTTTTTCAATATAGATGTCTATATGAATCTGCATCCTGAAGCAATAGTACCAAGGGCTACCTTATGCACTATAATTGGAGCATCAGACATGACCATGTCACAAAGAGAAGCTGCAAATCCAAATAGAGAGATTATATTCAGACAGCCCTCTGATAAATCTAACAAAGCTGAGAAAGAAAAGTCAAAGAAGAACAGATAACTGTTATGTTTTTTTTTTATTTTCTGAACTTTATTTGTTAATCATGAAGCACTTATGTACATATCTGCTAGATATTTTATTTTTCTGCCAGATATATTTTTTCTACTTTATGATTGTTTTCTTTTGTTTGTATTAGTGACCTCACCCAAATAGTGGGAGATTGTTGGATCCCTAGTTTGGATTTGGGCTAGGTTCACTAATTAGGATGAGTTAGACCCACATTGTATAGCCAGGTTAATGTTTATGAGTCCTAGAGTTTAGGTTAGTCATTAGGTTCAACCTTCATGGACCGGCCAGCAGAGGACCTTAGTAGACTCAAACTTAGAAGAATTCAGAGTTCAATATTATCAGTTCAAAATTCTTCGAACTCAGCTCGACGATCTTCGATCGTAGATCGACGAACTCAGAGTTATTTCTCTAAGTTGAGCTTGACGATATTCGAGCTTAGGTCGATGACCTCCTCATTCAGACAGATTCTCTGCTCGACGAAATCTGGAGTTTAGCTTCGATAGATTTTTTCCAGTTTATTTTCTCTGAACTCAGCTAGACGAAGACAGACTCTTTATTCGACGAACTTAGAGCGCGGAATTGGCTAGTTATTTCCAGAATGCACCTGATCAAAAGCCTAAAAGGTTGTGAGATCTCCCTGTAATTAGATCTTGTGGTGGCAGTTACCTGATCAAAAACCTGATAGTTGATTCCTACCAGGGTGGTAGAATAGTGGATGTACCCAGTTTGGGGAACCACTATAAAATTCTTGTGTTGTCTGCTTATTTATTTTCTTTTTGTTCTTGCTGTGCTATGATAGATTTGCTTAGGTTACATTTCTTTTTATACTACTATTAATATCACCTATTTTAGTCTGATAAACTTTAAAGCAGGAAAAAAGTTTTAAATTACTCTATTCACCCCCCATCTAGAGTAATCAGATCTAGCCCCTTTCTTTCAGAGGCTCTCATGGGCCTGATGGCTATTGAGGAAACTCAACCAGGAGAAGAAGATTAGGATTTTTCAGATCCTGCTAAGGTAAAATCAATCTCTCATAGTTTAGCCTCAGATTCGCTTTCTGCATCAGAAAATGAATCATGTTCACAATCTTCTAATAGTAAAGAACATGATTCAGACATTGAAGTAGATTTTAACTCCCTTATCAACAGATATGTGAAGGTACTAAAGGCCTTGATTGCAAGCAGACAGCTTGCTAAGGATCAGGCCAGAGAATTAGAATCCTTAAGAAGAGTATCTTCTCAGTTAATAAGTGCCAACAAAAAGTTGGACATACAAAAACTGAAACTTATAGAATTAACTAACAAGATAGATAGCCAGGCAGAGATGATAATAGAACAGGTCAACACTATCGAAGACCTGGAAGAAAAGATTGCTCAGGAAAGATGACTCCTGACACAATTCTCAAAACCTAAGTCAGTGCTACATATCATAGATACCTTTTCTGCGCCATTTAGAAGTGGTGTAGGGTATGGTAAGAATAAAAAGTTCAATAAGAAGTCTGTACCCAAGTGTAAAACTCCAAGTGGTCCAGATAGGCAACCAGTAAAGTATCTGCCTTCTTATAGATGCTTGAGATCATGTGTTCCTGGACACATGATGTCTGTGTTCTCTAACAGTAAAGTCAATAAAGATCCTTGCTGAAAGGATCAGATATCAAAAGGCAATATAGGCCAAGTACCACCACAAAAGGTGATCAATCCAAGAAGCCAAGAAATTCTTGGAGCTGATCCCAGTGTATCTCACCTAAATCTGAAAGGTAAGGGTGTGAATTTTGCACCTCTACCTTGTAAATTGGATGACAATTCTATGTTGCACAAAAGAACAACTTCAAATGTGCAACCAAAGAAAACATACAACAAATTTGAGTGTTGGTGTTGCGCGAAGGTTGGACATTTTGCCCTTGATTGTTGGTATAATCCAACAGCTCCTTCATATAAGTTTCAACCAGCTTTATTTAGAAAGATTGATGTGTTTCACACAACAAAGCCTAACAGGAACCAAGGCCTTAAAACTTGTTGGGTGCCTATGGTGAACTAAATTTTTGTTTGCAGGTGGAGCCAAGTACCACTAATAGGTCAGTATGGTACTTAGATAGTGGGTGTTCCAGGCATATGACTGGATCAAGGAGTTTACTAAGAGATTACACTCCAGTTAAGAATGGACCAAAAGTCATCTTTGGAGGGTCAGAGAAAGGACTCACCAAGGGATATGGTAACATTCTTAATGGCCTAGTTACCATCACTAACTTGGCTTATGTGTAAGGATTGAACCACAATCTGATAAGCATAAGTCAGCTTTGTGATATAGGATATGAAATTAATTTCCACAATAACAAGTGTTTGATAAGGAATTCAAGTGATCATCTTGTCAGGCACTAGGAGTGGGAACATTTATTTTCTAAATTTTTTTAGTATTAATGAACAATCACCTGTATGTATTGTAGCTAGTGAGAAAGACACTTTGTGTGTACAATGACACAATAAGCTGGCTCACTTAAACTACAAAGCTATGACTAAACTATTCTCCATGGATTTAGTTAGAAATAGTCCATAACTAAAATGCTCCAAAGAAGTCTTATGTCCTGCATATCAAAAATACAAACAAACAAAAGTCTCCTTTAAGAGCATTTAGTCCAAAGACACTAAGAGGTGTCTGTACTTACTTCATATGGATATATTTTGTCCTATGCAAGTTCTTAGTTTGGGTAGGAAGTCCTATACCTATGTGATTGTGGATGATCACTCCAGGTTTGCTTGGATATTCTACTTAAGCAAAAAGTCTGAAACACTAGACATCCTTTTTGACTTTGTCCTTCTGGTGGTTGTCGGGCGGTTAGCCTATTCGTCTAATTGCGCGGCCTATTTTGCTTGTTTTTATGTTGAACCGCTTACACCTATAATTATTTAGTCCCACATTGCTTAATTGTAATCTCTCTCATCTCCTCCATTCCGTAAAAGGGAGGCTATACCTTTGTAATAGATACCTTTTTTGGATAATAAAATTTGTTACTCCAAATTTTCAGTCTGTTTGTTTTCTGTCCGCACATGGTATCAGAGGACTCGATCTTTTCCGTCTGATTTGGTGCCTTCTTAACCGCGTGATTTGCCCTTCTTCTTGTCATCTGTTCACACAGCCTCTCTTCTTCTCTACTTTGTCACTGCCCTTTGTGTGCGCGGCCTCCCTTCTCATTCCATCTTTCTTTCTATCATCGCCCTATTCTCGCAGTTTCTCTCTCTCATGTCCGTGCGACCTTCTCTCTACCTGCGCGGCTTCTTTCCCTCTACTTTATCTGCTTCTTGGTTGTGGCCTTCCTATCCGCTGGGTGTTGACACCTTGACCGCTGCAGATCCTCATCTTTTGTCCGCTGCGGCTTCCTCTCTTGTCCGTCCCAGTCTCCTCTTGTTCCTCTCTTCTTGTTCACGCGGACTCCGCAGTTTGCTGTTCGCGCGACTTTTCTGTACCCGCGCGGCTTCTCTTCCATGGCTCTTTCTGGTACCTCTACCACCGCCACTACTCCTGTGGCCAATCTGCCTCCTCCTCTTACTCCTTCCGAGAATCTTGGCACCGTCTCCAAAATCATCGGTTCCAACTACCCGAATTGGAGTGTCTCCTTCACCTTTCTTCTTCGCTCGCAACGCAAATGCCACCATCTCACTGATGACCCTCCTCCTCCCACTTCCGCTGAGTTTGACGACTGGGATGCTAGTGAAGCACTTGTGCGCACTTGGCTAGCTAACAGCCTTTCGGATGAATGTCTTCCCATCATCCGTCATGATGAGATGGTCAAGAAGGCGTGACTTCATCTTGCTGCTCTATACTCGAAGGGAGCTCAGACATCCCACATCTATACTTTGTATGCGGACCTCTTTGACCGTCCTTCCATGTCTCCCACCGCTGCTTATCAACAGGTTCAGGCTCTAGGGGCTGAGATTCTTTAGCATCGCACCTTCTCTGCGGATTTGGCCGAACAACACAAGAACTTCTAAGAACTCCTTATTGTGTGCTATATGTTGTGACTTCCGGAGTCCTATGACATGATCCGCTAGCAAATCTTGGGTGAGGCGGACTCTCCCACCTTGGATGCTACTACTGCGCGTATTGCCGCAGTCACCTCTCTAGTTCAACGTCCTCTTCTGTCCTCTCTTTCTCCTCCGGATAACTATGCTCACCAGACTCAACGGAGTGGATCTGGTAGCCGTAACCACCGTTCCGGTGGGCGTGGCCCTTCCTGCTTCCTCTGCTCTCATTGTGGCCGCACCGGGCATCTCATGGATCGTTGTTGGATGAAATATCTACATCTTCGCCCCTCTAGTGACTCTTCCACCTCCTCCTCAAAGCCGTCTACCTCGGTGGTCATGTCATCAGGTAGTGCCCATGTGGTCACTCAAGGAAAATGGCTCATCGACTCTGATGTGACTAATCACATGAAGGTCAATCCTCAGTGTTTTTCTCTTATAGAAACACATGCTTGGTTGCCCCCGGTCCTTTTTGCAGATGGCTCTCCTTTCCCGATCCATGGGACGAGAGTGGTTCATGTCACTCAGTCTCTTCGCTTGGCAGACACTCTCTATGTGCCTAAATTTCCATGTAATTTATTGTCAATTACCTCTTTATTCAAGCAGCATTAGTGTTCCGTCACATTCACTCCAACTTCTTGTTCTTTTCAGGATCCAAGCTCCCAACAGACGATTGCTACTGGGACTGAGAGCAGTGGCCTCTACGTCCTCAACAATGTTTCTACTCTTTCTGCCTTCTCCTCCTCCTCTACAGATCTTCTACAGTGGCATCTCTGCCTTGGTCATCCTCCTCCACACCTTCTTCGTCAGCTTCTGCCCCACCTCCCTCCACATAGTTCTCCTGTCAACTGCGATGCCTGTCAGCTTAGCAAGCATCACTGTTCCTCCTTCCCGCCGAAGTAAGGTCGTGGCTGTACACAACTGTTTGATCTCAAACACTCCAATATCTGGGGTCCTGCTCCTACCATCACCGTTGGTCGGTGTAGTTCGTATTTTGTTACCTTCATTGAAGACTTTTCTCAATGTACTTGGGTGTATCTCTTACGAGATCGCTCTGAATTATTCGATGTATGGAAATCTTTTTATCATTTAATAAAAAAATCAGTTTGGTGTTTCAATTAAAGTCTTATGCTCTGATAATGCTAAGGAGTATATTAGTCAAGCTTTTTCATCCTTCTGTATGCAACGTGAGATTGTTCATCAAACTAGTTGTGTATATTCCTCACAACAAAATGGGGTGGCGGAATACAAAAACTGTCACCTCCTTGATGTCGCTCGCACTCTGCTAACACAGATGCATGTCCCTCGCTCCTACTGGGGCTATGTGGTTCTCATTTCCTTCTATCTCATCAATCGCATTCCCTCTACGGTTCTCCACGGTCAAACCCAATTCTCCATTCTCTATCCGTACAAGGATCCTTTTCCTCTCCCTCTACGTATATTGGGGTGCACAGCCCTTGTGCACGCTCCTTCTGCCACCCGTGACAAACTCTCCACTCGCTCCACCAAATGTGTCTTTCTAGGGTACTCTAACACTCAGAAAGGCTATTTCTGTTTTGACCCCGTTCTACGCAAGCAGTTCATCTTCGCTGAAGTTACATTCTTTGATAATGCTCCCTATTTCTCTGACGACTCCTCTCCTCTTCCCGAGGCTTCTAATTCTCCTCCTGTTCCCTCCAACCCATGTACACCTACCGAAGTTTTTCCACCTTCACCGTCTCTGTCGTCTCCTCCTCTCTCTTCACCTCCGCTATCTCCCACTTCTCTGCCGTTGCCGTCGCTCTCTACTCCCGGGCCAGCTCTCTCCACCATGGATGATCCGGATGCTGAGGAACCCGCTAACATGGATCTCCCCATTGCTCTTCGCAAAGGGGTTCGGGCATGTACCCAGCACCCGCTTGCTATTGTTGTTTCCTATGATCGTCTTAAGCCTTCTCGTAGAGCTTTTGCACTAGCTATCTCGGCCATTGCCACCCCCCATTCCTACCAGGAGGCTCTTACTATTCCTCATTGGAAGGCTGCCATGGATGAGGAGATTGCTACTCTCACTGAAAGGGTTACATGGACACTTTGTCATCCTCCCTTCGGCACAGATGTCATTGGCTGTCGCTGGGTCTTTGTGGTGAAGTTCTGACCTGACGGCAGTGTGGATCATTACAAGGCCCGTCTTGTTACCAAAGGCTTTACCCAGACTTATGGAGTTGACTATTTTGAAACCTTCTCTCTAGTTTCTCGTCTCAGCACTATCCGAGTCTTGCTCTCTGTGGCTATCAACAGGGATTGGCCCATTTATCAACTGGATGTTAAGAATTCCTTTCTATATGTGGATCTTCAGGAGGACATCTACGTGGAGCAACCTCCAGGGTATGTTGCTTATGGGGAGACACAGGTATACCAGCTAAAGAAGGCTACTTATGACCTAAAACAAAGCCCTCAGGCATGGTTTGACAAGTTCGGCGGGATTGTGGTGGCTTTGAGATTTACAAGAAGTTCTGCTGATCACTCTTTATTTATTCGCAAAACCTCCCTAGATCTGGTGGTGCTTGCAGTATATGTGGATGATATTCTTCACACTGGATATGACCAGGCTGGGATAACCTTAACAAAGAAGCATCTTTACCAACACCTGGTCAGAAAGGATATGGGCTCTCAAAAATACTTTCTCTTGGAAGCCCAATTCCCTTGTCTTCTCTCAACACAAGTATGCTCTTGATTTGCTAAAAGAGGCAGGGTTGACTAGGGCTAAACCTACCTAATGCCCCATGGCAACTGTAGAAGATAATACATGGATGGATGACTCTCCTCTTCTTTCAGATGTTACGAGGTACAGACATCTGGTTGGTAAACTGATATATCGCACGGTGAGCAGACCCGACATTGCCTATGCTGTAGGAAAGGTTAACCAATTTATGCAAACTCCTAGGGAGTGCCATCTACATTCTGCCCTGAGGATATTGGAGTATGTTAAATCAGCGCCTGGGAAATGACTACTCTTTCAGAAGAATGGTAATTTGAGGGTTGAAGCGTACTCAGATTCAAGCTATGCTCATGACAAAGGAGACCGCTAGTCCACATCAGGGTTTTGCACCTTTATGGGGGGAAATCTTGTGAGCTGGAAGAGGTTGAAACAGTTTGTCGACTCCAGATCCAACGCAGAAGCAGAATATCGAAGTATGGCATTAACCACATGTGAATTGAAGTGGTTACGGGCTCTCATGCTTGACTTAGAAGAGGTCTACAACCATCCTCTACCTATGTTTTGTGACAACAAGGCCACCATATACATCTCCAAAAATCCGGTCTTCGATGAGAGAACAAAGCACATTAAAGATTATTGCAACTTTATTCGGGAAGAGATTTTGAAGAAACAAATTTGTACTCCGTTCATCACATCTGATAAAGAATTGGCAGATATTTTCACCAAGCCGGTGTCCGCTTCCTTTCTTCACATTTGCGACAAGCTGGGCATGATCGATGTATATGCACCAGCTTGAGGGGGAGTGTTGTTGTATGGAGACCGAGTGGTCTGGCGGTCCGACTCTGGCGGATTAGAGATCGAGCGGTCTATTAGTTTCTCTACAACGGTTTGGTGGCCAGACTGTTGTTGTTGGTGTCCGGGCGATCTGACGGTTTATCTCAGGCGACTTGGAGACCGGGCGGTCTGGCGGTCTTCCATGGCATCTTGTTCTCTCCTACTGGGGGTTGCCGGGCGGTTAGCCTATTCGTCTAACCGCGTGGCATGTTCGGCTTGTTTTTATGTTAAACCACTTACACCTGTAATTATTTAGTCCCATATTGTTTAATTATAATCTCTCTTATCTCCTCCATTCTATAAAAGGGAGGCTATACCTTTGTAATAGATACCTTTTTTAGATAATAAAATTTGTTACTCCAAATTTTCGGTCTGTTTGTTTTCTGTTCGCACACACAAAAAACTATGTTTTCAGATTGCACAAGACTTTGTATGGGTTAAAACAAGCACCTAGAGCCTAGTATGAGACCCTGTCTACCTTTCTTATAGAGAAGAAGTTCTCTAGTGGAAAGATAGACAAGACACTATTTCTTAGGAACATCAAAGGATCAAGCATCTTAGTACAGATTTATGTAGATGACATAATCTTTGGGTCTACTAATGAGAAACTGTGTAACAAATTTGCAAGGCTTATGCAAGGCAAGTTTGAAATGAGCAGCATGTGTGAGCTAAAGTTCTTCTTGGGATTCCAAGTTAGACAATCTGAGGATGGAATATCCATCTCTCAATCTAAGTTCACTAGGGAGTTGATTAAGAGATATGGTATAGAGAATTCTTCTACCATGAGAACTCCAATGGGTTCTATAGTATCACTACACAAGGATGAATCTGGAAAACCAGTTGATGAAACCTTGTATAGAGGCATCATTGGATCACTACTGTATTTAACTACTAGTAGGCTAGATATTATGTTCTCAACATTTGTCTGTGCAAGGTGTCAAGCATGCCCCCAAAGAGTCTCAATATACTACAGTTAAGAGAATACTGAGATATCTTAACGGCACACCCAATCTTGGGATTTGGTATCCTAGGGATAGTGATTTTGAACTTACTGGGTACACAGATGCAGATTTTGCAGGGTGTAAAGAAGACAAAAAAGTACTTTTGGAACTTGCTAGTTTCTAGAGAAAAGACTTATCAGTTGGAGTACCAAGAAGCAAACAAGTGTTGTTATCTCTATAGCAGAATCAGATTACATATCTGCTAGGAGTTTCTGTGCACAGTTGTTGTGGATTCAACATCAACTACTGGACTACAGTATACAACTAAATAAATCTATTATGTTTTGTGATTCTACTAGTGCAATTTCTATTACTAATAATCCTGTACATCACAGTAGAATTAAACATATAGAAATTAGATATCACTTTCTCAGAGAGAATGTTGGAAAAGAAAATATAAGCTTACAGTATACTCCAATAGAAAGACAAGTTGCTGACATTTTTACAAAACCTCTAGATGTAAGTAAGTTCAATCATTTTAAATTTGAACTAGGCATGTTGAATATTGAATAAATACTTCTAATTAATTGTAACAAAAGTTTGTACAATTCTTAAAAAGATGACTAATTAGGTATACAAATATAAAAAAACAACAAGAAAAACTTTAATTAGTCAAGAAATATTATTCAGAATATAAAATTTGTCTAAGTCAAAGAATTGTGTCGAGACACCAGAGTGTGTGTCGACACTATTATAAAAGGTGTGTCAAGACACGAGACAGTGTGTCGACACTGATTAACGGATATGTGTCGAGACATTAAAATTTATTGTTGATACCTTAAGGTCTGTGTCGAGAAACATAAACCTTGTGTCGACTTAAGTCGACACATCACGACAGATTAGGTCTTCTTTGTTGACACCAGATATTTCCAAATAATTAGAAAATTACTAAATGCAGCGCGCCTTTTCACCTTCAAAAGTCTGATACTATAAATAGGAGGTATTAGGTTTTGTCAACTTCATTTGCCAGAAATCTTGAGATTGTGATCACTGTGTGTTGAGACCTAGAAATCCATAGTCGACACCTCACAGAATCAAGTTCTTTCAACAAGAATGGCACCAAAGATGGACGGCAACATCAACAAAGGATACGAGCTGGTGCGCAATGCATTCGACTCTGCTTCTAATGATATAAAGAAGGTGATTGACCTAGTAAATGAAGCTGGTCTAGAGTATCTTCTTTCAGAACCAACAAAAATTTGGAAGAGAGAGGTATCTGAATTTTATTCTAATGCCTCATTAAACCCTAAGTCAGACAAGATAAAATCTTGTGTTAATGGAGCAAGGATAAAGGTAACAACCAAAATATTAGCTAAAGTCTTTCAGATTCCAAGAACAACATAGTATGATGAACTGGATTCAAGAAAGATAGCTGAGGCCCTAGATTGGTGTGGACTAGCTCCAATCACTAGTTTTGGAAATTCTTTAAACAGGAAGGGAATGAATTCTCAAAGAAAATTATTATCTGAAATAGTAGGAAAGGTGCTCCTCTACAAGACTAGAGCACATGACTGGCTTTCCAAAGTCATGTTTTACCTGATGACAAGAATTATCTTCAAGATCACAACTGACTGGAATAGGGTGGTGTTTGATAAGATTGCAGAAGGAATTCAGAAGCCCAATATGTGCAGAATAATTAGTTTATATCTGGTAAAGGTCATCCCAGATAATATCAATCAGAAAAATGGAACTAAGATAAATAATTTGAGGAGAATGGATATGAGAATCCTGTCTAGATGGGACAGAGTCTTGACTAAAGAGACATCATAACCTAAAAGGACAAAAGAGGTAAAAGGCAAGAAATCTATGGTTGAGGAAGTTGTATCCTCTATTGATTCTGAAGAAGAGGCACACTTCAGTTCAGATGATAATGCAGTGGAAGAACAAGACAGATCTCTTAGGCTTTTCCATGAGACCAGTGTACAGGTGCAGGGGGAGAACATTCCAAATAAAGAACTAGTTGAGGGGGAGAACCTCAATGCATTACCAATGCATACAACAACTACAATAATAATGGATGTTGTTCAGGACCTAGAGAAATCCAATGATCCTGAACATCAAATCTCTGAATAATAGAATGAAGAAGAAGTTCTTATGTCAAAAGAATCAAACAACCAGGAGGAGAGAATTGAAGATTATCATATTGAGATACCTGATGCTGAAATTCAGCATGCAGATATTACGATGGACAATATCAATATTGATAAGGAAGGTACAAGAATTGAGGGGACGTTGGCCCCTGATACTGAGAAAATGAAAGAGACACCTCAAGTTGAAGAGGCCAGTTCTTCTGAATCTTAGGATACTGATGCTTCTCAACTGAAGAAAAGGAAATTTTTTGAAATTAAGAAGAGGAGCAAGAGCTATAAGCAATATCTACAATTTGGACCACCATCAGTTCCTACAATGGATCATAGCTCTTTACTAGTGCAACTATAGATGATGCTTGATAAGCAAAGACAAGCTCTTGAGAAGTATGTAGATGCAAGAAACAAGGAGTTGCAATTTCAACGGGCTCAAGACATTAATTCCATAAGACTTGAAGTAAATCTCTTGAAAACTGAAATGACTACATTCTTTGAGAAAGGAGCACAAGAAATAGTCTACCTGGCCAAGCAACAACATTAAGCCAAGCAACTACAAGATGATGTGGCAATCAAACAAGGTTGTGTCCTTGCAAATCAAAATAGACTAAATGAAAATCTAATAGTGATGCATGAAACAACATTGGGAGAAATTAACAGCCAAACCACTGTTTTGGAAACCAAACTTGATTCTACTGTCACATATATCAATAACAAACTGCAAAGTCATTCAGAATCTTTCATTAAGGACATCAAAGATTCTTACAAACACTTGGACAATAATTTATAGAGAGTAAAGAATACTGTGACTTCATGTATCAATTACCTAGATGGACAGGTAAGATTTCATAAGAATGATCTCAGAGATCATATTGAAAGGGAAGTCATAAAAGGGGAGAGAGTAATGATTAAGGCCAGTGCTAAACAAGCTACCTGGATAGCAAACAATATCAGAGACACCTTAGGATTTCCTCTCCTATGGTATGAGGGTGATCAAACTGCTGAATTTGGTTGTCAACAACCTCTACTTGAAGCACCTCCTGCTGAATTCTTTCATCCGAAAGGACCAACCAATTTTGAATCTATTCAAGAAACTGTCCAACACATGTACAATCCTCCTCAAGGCTTAGATAAGAATGTAATATATGAGAAAGTGGACAATTCTTCTCATGTTCCAGAGGCAGAAGCTCAGTTATCAAAGAAAAGGTTTAGGGAACTATCTGAGACTAAACCTGATTTTGAGCAATGGAGTCCAACCTCCACACTCATAATTCTTACTGCATGAAAGGCTGTAAATGCTAATATCACAGAGAGAGGGAAATGGTATTCAGAACATGAATAAGCCAAACACTTGAAGCACCAAGAAGTTATTCAAAAATTCAGACAAGATATGAAGAGAGGAAAACTTCCTACTAAGGCTATAGAGCCCAACAATTATTTCTCAAAGCCATATCATTACTTTGAGAGGTAAAGGGTGAAAGAAGAAGCTATTGCAAAAGCTAAAGCTAAGAATAACAAAGGAAAGGCTGTTGCTTAGGACAAAGAACCTGTGGTGAAATCCAAGATACACTCTGGGAAAGGCATAGTTATCAAGGAACCTTAGCTGCCTTAGGATATTCTTAGTTTTCTATTTCTTATGGACACCTTGATCTCTAAAAAAACTTGTATCAGTAAACTTTATGAAAAATAATTAATAGAAATCCTGAGTTATTCAACATTTTATGTGTTGTTAATTAGGATTGCAATTGTTTGTCTTATCTTCTGTTCAGTATTATTGTTAAATATGTGTGATTATCTATATTATTTCACATACTGAACTGCACAGAATGTTTAAATGTCTTTATCATTATTTTTGTGGTATCATGTTGTATATCATTGAATTGAGGTAATGACTTCCACAAATAGGGGGAGATTGTTGAGTACATTGGTCTCAATGTACTTATTTTGAAGAAGTCTTTTCAGCTCAATGATATACACATTGTTGTATTTGATGGATGTTAAGTTCATGTGTGCAGGTAAATAAAACTAAGTACAAAGTGTCGAGACACTCAGTACTAGTGTCGGCACACTCTATTCACACTGTGTCGAGACTGAAGACAACTGTGTCAACACTCATGACTAGTGTTGACACACTCTAATCAAGTTGTGTCGAGACTAAAGACAACTATGTCTACACTCAGGACTAGTGTCGACACACTCTAATCAAGCTGCGTCGAGACTGAAGGCAACTGTGTCGAAACTCAGGACTAGTGTCGACACACTCTTTTCAAGCTGTGTCGAGACTGAAGACAACTGTGTCAACACATAGGACTTGTGTCAACACATTCCACATAAGTTGTGTCGAGAAAAGTTGAAGAGTTATGTCGACATATTCAGAAGATTGTCGACACCACTACAAGAGAAGTGTCGACACCCCGGACTTATGTTGACACATTTAACTGTCAAGGTTCAACACTTCAGCAGCCATGTTTCCTAAGTACAGAAATCAAGACGGAGGTACTGACAACTGTTAGAACTGTCAGATGTCAGTTATTAACCGGATCAGTCGGTTACTCCTATCAGAGCATATTTAAAGGAATATAGTCTTCAAAAAAAAGAAGAGAAGCAGCACAATTTTGTGAAGACAAAAGTCTGAAACATCAGCTACAATTTAAAAGGAGGAGAGAGGTTTGATTAAGAATCATCTTTAACATCTTTCCAGCCTAGATCAACCCTAATTTCTACTTCAAGAAGCTTTGAAAATCTAAGAAGGGTTAGATCATATCTATCTTGACAAAGATCAAAGGAAGCACATTCATCAAGATCAGATCAAGAAGCTATTACTCAGATCTCTCTTGCTGGGTGACATTTTATAATTCAATATTTCTTTTACCTACTCTCATTGTGTAAGATCTACATATAGATCTGAGTGTAGGAGAACTATTCTCATTTTTTTGTAAGCATGTGTTATAAAGGCAGAGGTAGGGCTGAGATTGCCTGAGGTAGGAGAAGTTGGAAATTTGCTGAGGTGTCGAGCAGGTGTTGCCTGAGATGTAGGAGTGTGGATTCATTCTGAGGTAGAGTTTTTTGGGAAGAACTTGATGTGTAGGATCTTGGTGATCTGAGTTCTAATACTTGTAAAGTCTGAGTTGTAGGAGCCAGGTGGGCTCTGAGCTGTAAGATCTAAGGATCTGAGTAAAGGAAAGAGAAGGAGTTTGATCGAATCTAGTTCAATGCATGATAGGCGAAGGGGGAAAGTGGATGTACCCATAAATTGGGGAACCACTATAAATTTGTGTGCATTGTGCTGTGTGTGCTGAATTATTGTGCTTTGTTTATTTCCTAATTGTTGTTAAGTATATCTTGATTATCTGACTGAATTAATAATATTAAAGAAAGTAGTACTCTGATTTTTAAAAAAGGGCGCCATAATTTAAATTGGACATATTCACCCCCATCTAGGTCATTAGCAATCCTAAAGTAAACATTTATAAATTTTGTTTAGCCTCAATCACTTTCATTGGGAGTCATAGAATTAGAATTTCCTCAGTATCCGCATGTTACAAGTTATTTTTGTTTGCAGCGTGAAATATCCCCTTGGTCGCACCTTGATGCGGGCGTTGACTCCTTGGAACCGCCCGTGTATGCTTCGGTGGCTGAAGATATCATGAGGGATGCCATGACGCTGATGCCCGCAGTTGACTACTTATGTTTTGCACTTGCAGGCTGCGTAACACCTGTAATTCATTGTGGAAACGCCCTTTCGCATTACACTTTGTGAGTTGCGTTGGTGCGGAAGCGTATCACCTTTCACATTCCCTTTGTATGAGTACACGAGTATGATGTTGCGTGCTAATATGCGTATGTGCTATATAATGTTAGCGTTGGTTGTGGATGCTTGGACGTGATGTGGAGGATCCTTGGACGTGATGTGTTTGGAATGTGTTGCCGCATTGTCTCGACTTCATGGAAGGACCAGCGGGCTTGTCGCCGCTAGAAGTTATGGAATGACACAGTGTCTGTTTCTGTGCTACAACTTAGAATGATTTGACGTCCATTCCTATCAGGAGTTGGGACGAAGCTTCTGGAGGAAGAGTCCATTGATGGAGGCTGTTCCTCGGGATGTTACAATGATACGAGCATTTGCGTTTACAAAACACAAGGAGCCATGGGGCCTTGGAGTGGAGTGAGGACGGATAGCTGAGCAGGCCCTGAGATGATGGCGACAAAGGTGGGCTCGTTGTGGTTGTGCTCTGTTGGAATCTTCCTTGTATTTTGCGGGAGATTCGCGTGTTGCGAAGGCCATGGGGGTGTTCTGTCCCCTTCGTATGTGTTGCCTTGAATGATGATTTTGGTTGAAAATCTTTTAAGGGTATCTAAACACCTAGAGGGGGATGAATATGTTCTTTTTGAATCTTTTAAACCCTTTTTATGACTATACTTGATGTGTTGCTATTAGGTTAGTAGCTTTGAAGAACACAAAGAATACACAAGCAGTTTATAGTGGTTCCCCTATCTAGGGTACATCCACTTTTCTCCTTCACCTATCTAGCAGTGAGCTTGATTCAGCCAACTCCACCAAAACTCATATCAAAAAATCTTACACCTAAGATCCTTCCCAGGATCATACACCCATGAGTGATTCCACTAATACAACTTAGACTGCTCACAATCCTACCTCAGAGACAACAATAAGTCTCTTACCTTAGGCTCATAAGCAAGCACTACCTCAACCTTTATAACGCAGGCCTACCTCAGATTCTATACAAGAATCCTCCCTCATACTTTAGAAATAATCCTACATTAAGCCTTCATAACACAGGCCTACACTCCGATCTCAAAGAGATCTTACAACAGAAGTTTACTGAGTGCTACAATGGATCTAGATTAAAAGCTCTTAAGTCTTTGCCTTTTGTTGTATCTGTTGGGTTTTGCTATACGACATAACAGTTATGCGGAGTGGAATGAAGAAAACAAGAAAAACCCAAAGACAAGTTGTAGATCTTGCGATGATCATTAATCAAGAAGTAATCTACAGTAAAAATTATACCTTTGCGGTATTGAGTCAATACTCAACCTAGGTGCTCCAATTGAATCCAACGAACAGCAATGGTCGGAGTTCCGAGCATAGAATAGTGTCCACACCTCTATGAGTATGCACACGAGCACGGAGAACCCTAGACTCTTGTCGCACATGATCTAGGTTGGAAAGAGGCTTTCCCTCGACGTCTCCACAGATTGCTAGATCCGTACAAGGAGAGGTGGCAATGATAAAGACGATGCCTAGGAAACACTATCTGGCGGCGATTAGGGACGGTGGACTGTTGGCATCGACAAGCGGCGGTCAGCGGAGTCAGCGACGACGATCACAGAAGCGGAACTATTCCATCATGAGGAAATGCGCCGTCGGCTTCGCGATTTAGGTCGGGATTGAACAATTGTTTCTTTTTCCCTACCAATTCTACTGTATAAGTCCTATTTATACCGAAATCGAGGCAAGCAGATACCCGCAGACCCACCAAAAGTACTTAGAAGAAATAAACAGGTCGAGATAGAATTCAGCGAGTATCAACCTAATAATCGACTAATCGACGATTGACCATAACGATACACGACAAATCGTGATGGTGCCATGATGACACTCGGCGAATCAGTGATAGCTCACGAAGATACTTGACGATCGGTAAGAGGACACGACGATACTCGACGAATCGGCGAGTATTACTTTAATACTCGACGAATCGTTGAATGGTCACGACGATACTCGTCAAATCTAGCCTATTCGTCAAAACCACTTACCCATACTTGACGAATTTTCCTTAGCTTCTGCCGACTACATACCGTGTTAACCCAGAAATCGGCGATCCCTCCCAAGGTAGCTAGCTTGTAAGTCACGGCCTGTTCTATGTTCTCCCGAGAGGTCGCGGCCTGTCTCAGCCCCCTTTTATGGGTCAGGTAAATAGAGTTCTCTGTCCGCTCAGGCCGCGCGGCTAGGGCGGTCTCCCCGGTCTAACCACCCAGTTCGCGCAGCAGCCGCTTGTTCTATAGGGACTGCAGACAGCTTCCTCAGTCCGTCCCTGCAGGCTGCGCGGTTAGATCACCTAACCCCACAATGGTTCACGACTCCAACAGGTGCGGACTACCCAACTAAGTGTCGGACTCGCATTGCTATCCAACCAGACCGCCAAGTAGCCGCATGCTCGGCATAGGTCGCAGCCTTCTTCCTCAGTCCACTCCTGTAGGTCACACATCAAGCCAGACAAACCGCATCATCACCAGGCGACCTGCCTCCAGGTCGCCCAACAGTACACGACAAGCTTCAGGTCGCCCAATAGGCAACCTGGCTCAAGGATGCCCACCTACATGAATGGGCTACACCTTCAATCCGCCAGCAGTGGGCGGACTCGACCTCAGCCCACCCGTGGAATGACTTGGCAGCAGAATCGATAAATCTTCATCAGACCGCACAACACAACGCAAACTCAACTCCAGTCCGCCAGAAGGTGGTGAGCCCTCCTCTAGTTGGGGCGACCTGCTCCTATCCGCTAGAAGGGGGAAGACTCAACCTCGATCTGCCTAAGGGATGTGGACGCTCCGCTCACCAGTTGACAAACTCGGTCCATCCAACAACATGCGCGACCTTCTCCATCAGTCCGCCAGGTCTCCATGCTCTTCTCGCCCAACAGTCAGGCCTCTATTAGAAGGAGGCAGCCTGCTCAACCCGTCCGCCGCGATCTGGGCAGACTTGTTGTGCAGTCCACTAGGCGCACCCTAGCTTTCCAGCACCGTACTCTTTCCAGCAGTATGCGGACTACTCCTCAGCTAGCATAGCTTGGCTTAGGATCGCTTAGTGCAGTAGAGGCGGACTCATCCCAGTCTGCCAATAGCAGATCTGTTCAAGTTAGCAAGTCCCTAACCGCACAACATCGCGCGGACTCGGTGGATTCCTCGTCTACTCTCAAACCTCACTGACATACTGGGGGTGATGTTACTAAGAGCCGTCACCTCCTAAGGCTAATAAATAGACCCCCATTCCTATCATTCGGGATACACAGTCAACGTGACAGTCAAGGACCAATCAGCACAGCAGACCATGCCGTCACAACTTCCCAGTCTGCGCGACCTACTCTGTTAAGCCCTTGCGGCCTTGTTCTTGGCCTCGGCTTTAGCGACCTTCACGGTCTTCTCGGCCTGATCGTGAAGTCCGCATGGCTTAGTCAAGCGGGCTGCGGGATCAGCTGTCCGCACGATCTGCCGGCCTCTTTGCTCAAACCGCGCGGCCTATGGCAACTTCTTTCCTTAGCCGCCAGCTTCCCCTTGTACCCTTTATATTCTCATGTAAAGGACTCAACTCAAGCTGTAATACTGATTCATAATCAAAGGAAAGCCCATTGTAAGAGTGACATTTAAGCCGCAGCGGGCGAAGTCTGCTGTTGCCGCTGCAAGCGGCCCACTCTTCTTCTCAACTCCTTACCCTTCTCTCGGCATCAACCACTGATCTTAATCGTCAAAGTAACTGTCTGCTCAACTGTTCTACATCAACCTTCCATTATCCCTGCAACCCTTGATCGAGCGATCTCCACTCTCGAGCATGCAAAGGCATCTTCCGCATCCTCATCAACCTCTACTCTAACCCCACAATCTCTCCACCTCACTCATGAGGCTGAAAACTCGTAATCTGCTAGTGCCCGCGCCGTCCATTATTGAGCATCAACAGTTAACACGCGACCTCCAGATCTCGAACAGATGGTGAAAATCAACGGTTACTCGTGTCAGACTGTCAACCCCCTTAAAACATTCCTCGTACAAGCGAAGATGCCCTCTGGGAAGCCCTCATGCTGACACGTCGGGAAACAACCCTGCATATTGCAGCGATTAATGACACCCTAGCCACTATAATTCGGCTACTAGACTCGCAAACTGCAGCAACGCCGGTTACTTCAGTCAACCCAGCAGTTGGGAATCCAGATTCATATACGCCAAATTTTTTGTCAGTTGATCCTTGTACCTATCAGGCAAGTTACCCACCTAGGAAGGCCGCAGTCCCTTTGTAGTCTCCAGTTGCTAGACAAAGGGAGTGTTCCTACAAACTCAGTCCTCAAACCATCGCTTATTCTATCAATCACCCGAAAAAACTGCTCAAGGTTTCCACTAAGAGGAAGAGAGGCCCAAAAGCTTTATTCCACATCAAGCAGCGTGAGAATGAGACTTTGGCCCACTTTGTTGAACGATTCCAAGGAGAGATCTTAGAAGTTGAGAGCATTGATCTAGAATTCTACAAAGCCGCTTTGATGGTTGGTTTACAAGAAGGACCACTCAAGTTTGAAACTTGCATCCGATAGAGAAAGACGTATTAGGAGAAGATTAGTATTGCCAATGAATATATTCACATTGAAGATAGTAATCCCAACTACATCTCCAGACTTGTAGCAAAGGGAGATTATTCTTCTTCCTACAAGCAGCCCCCGAGGTCTCCTCAAAAGGATTTTCCACCACGAGCAAGGAATGGAAGAATTGGCCGGCGTCATCGACACTTCTTCCCAAGCAAATAATCCGGGATTGATAGCACAGTGGGTGGGGCAACTCAGATCATGAAATGAAAACCAAGCGATGAGGGATCTTCTCAGCCTGCTGATCAAAAGGTCAAAGACTCTGACCAAAACTGCCAATATCACAAAGGAAAGGGTCATGCAATAGAAGACTGTAAAGCTCTTCAATAACTAGTAGAGAAAATGTTGAAGTAGGGTAAATGTCAACATTTTCTCTAGATGGATAACTCATCTCATCCATAAATCTCAAAAGGCAAAAGGAGGCAGGCGACTTTCTTGTCGCAAAGTCCAAAAAGCTCCTCGCAAGCATTGCCGATTATTTTTTACTTTACATTCTTCAAACATTTTCTTTCTAAAAATAATTCCAAGTGTTTCTTTCATTCATTTCAATAAATTATACATCAGATATCCCGTACTGACATATTTCCATTTTTGGAGTGTTTCCTCCTCTATTTTCTCTTTGCCAAAGGGATCACTGAACCACCGAGATATCACTGAGTCTTATTGTTCCCTCCATAGATTGTTCTTGGGTTTAAGGCCACGATGACCATGTATAGTGGGGAGTGTTCATGTATGTGCAGTGGGTGCCGCTCAATCTATGCAGGTGAAATTCAGGACTTCGGATCCTAGCCGGTATCTAACATAAAGTGTGTATCAAGGGTGGTCCCCTGTGTTAGCTCTGTTGTGATTCGCTAGGGATACATTATAGTTACAGTGATCTTTGCCGGACAAGAAATGACGATCAAGTGTAGCCTTGTCTCTTAGATTATCTCATGACTGTAATAGTCGAATACTCTATGGTACTCTCAATTTGTGCTTTTGTGGGGCCCACAACTCCGCTTATCTTTCCAAAGACAAGCAATGTTATAGGTCACTTGGCGCATCTAGTCTAACTGATCAGCGATGTTTGTAACCCGAGGTATGAGAGCAGTGTATCTATCGTTCCTTCTCAAGATTTTGTGCATTTTTTCTGTTCTTCCCTTCTAAGGGAATGCAACTAGTTGGCTCTAGGTAGGATTAAATTCGTGATGACCTTTCTTGGGCAGGCGGAGCATAAGGCCCCCGGGGAACACCTGTGGAAGCATCCGGCCTTTTTGGGTCATCTTCGGGTGTAGACCTCCTTTTTCATTCTACCTTCTTACACGTTAAGATGTTAAGTCCAACCTATTAAAAGGATTTGCAACATTTATTTTACTTATGCTCATCTTGTATACTCAGCTTGAATGAAGCTCTATCAGATGATGATTAGTAATGTCTACTTTTATTGGATGTTTCTGGCACTAATTGATAGTTAGTGTATATGTTTCTCTTTATCAACAAACTCTTCAGCTAAAGTCTTGTCAGTGCTCTCATCTTACTGATTAGGATTTCATATTAGGATATCATATCTGACCACGTAAGAATATTATTGATGTGGCTTGACCTATACTTGATTTTGCTTATTCAGTCAATAGCAGGGTTTGATGGATATTCCTTCTGCACTATAATCATATCTTATCACACTAACTTTAGCAGAAGATTTATCCATAAACTCCTCAGGTACTCCACTTATCTTTCTTTTATATCTTTTTCTTACTCTTTTCTTGCAGAGATTAACAGATATTTGCAAGTTCCCTTAAGGTAATTGCAACTTACTTTTCTTTTATATCTGCTGCTTACTCTTTTCTTGCAGAGAATAGCTGATATTTGCAAGTTTCCTTCAGGTACTTGCAACTTCGTTTCCTTTGATATCTGCTGCTTACTCTTCCTTTTACAGAGATTAGCAGATATTTGCAAGTTCCCTTCAAGTACTTGCAACATAGTTTTTTTTCATATCTGCTGCTCACCCTTTTCTTGTAGAGATTAGCAGATATTTGCAAGTTCCCTTTAGGTACATGCAACTTAGTTTTCTTTCATATCTGCTGCTTACTCTTCCTTTTGCAGAGACTAGCAGATATTTGCAAGTTCCCTTAATGTACTTGCAACTTAGTTTACTTTGATACATGCTGCTTACTCTTTCTCTTGCAGATATTAGCAGATATTTGCAAGTTCCCTTCAAGTAATTGCAACTTAGTTTTCTTTCATATTTGCTGCTTACTCTTCTTTTTATAAAGATTAACAGATATTTGCAAGTTTCCTTCAGGTACTTGCAACTTACCTTTCTTTCATATCTGTCGCTTACTCTTTTCTTGCAGAGATTAACAGATATTTGCAAGTTCCATTCAGGTACTTGCAACTTACTTTTCTTTCATATATGCTACTCACTCTTTCTTTTGCAAAGATTAGCAAATATTTGCAAGTTCCCTCCAGGTATTTGCAACTTACTTTGCTTTCATATCTACTACGTACTCTTCCTTTTGCAGAGGTTAACAGGTGTTTGCAAGGCTCCTTCAGGTACTTGCAAGTTATTATTCTTTTGTGCCTTTCCCTCATCTTTGTTTTGATGAGCTCAATGGAAGACATTCATGTCTTCTTCCTTTTTAAAAGCAATTCAGGTACATACGAGATGTACCTCTTTTCATCTATATTAACTTTTCCTTTGTACAAAAAATATAGGCATTGACAAACCTCCTCTATGGAGAGACATCAGTTTCTATCTCTCCCTGCCTCTTATTTGTTTCGAGGAAAGGATCACGATTTTCGTGGGTCTCCTACTTTTTCAAAGTTCCATTCGGGACTTAAAAAATTACGGGTATTATGTTAAACCAGAAATTGGCAATACCTCCCAAGTTACCGAGCTCACAAGTGGCGGCCTGCTCCACGTTCTCCATGGAGATCACGGCCTGTCTCAGCCCCCTTTTATGGGTCAGGTGGATAGACTTCTCTGTCCGCTCAGGCCACGCGGCTAGGAGGTCTCCCTAGTCTGACCATCCAGGTCACGCAGCAGCCGCTTGTTCTGCAGGGGTTGTAGACTGCTTCCTCAGTACGCCCCTGCAGGCCGCGCGGTAAGATCACCTAACCACGCAATGGTTTTCTACTCCAATAGGTGCATACTTCTCAACTAAGTGGCGGACTCGCATTGTTATCCACCCAGACCGCCAAGTAGCAGCATGCTCAGCATAGGTCATGGCCTTCTTCTTCAGCCCACTCCTATAAGTCGCACAACAAGCCAGGCAAACTGCCTCATCGCCAGGCGACCTGCCTCAAGGTCACCCAAGAGTACGCGACAAGCTTCAGGTTGCCCAACAGGAAACCAGCCTCTAGGATGCTCACCAGCATGAACGGCCTACCCCTCAGTACACTAGTAGTGGGCAGACTCGGCCTCAGCCCACCTGTGGAATGACATGGCAGCAAAACCGACAACTCTTCATCAGATCACATAACACAACGCGAACTCATCTCCGGTACGCCAGAAGCTGGTGAGCCCTCCTCCAGTAGGGGGGACCTACTCCTATTCGCCAGAAGGGGGCAAACTCAGCCTCTGTCTGCCTAAGGGAGGTGGACGGTCTGCTAGCCAGCTGACGAACTGACTCCATCCAACAACATACACGACCTGCTCCTTTAGTCCGCCAGGTCGCCATGCTCTTCTCTCCCAGCAGTCAGGACTCCAGCAGAAGGAGGAGGCCTGCTCAACTCATCCGCCGCGATCTAGGCGGACTAGTTGTGCAGTCTGCCAGGTGTACCCCAACTTTCTAGCACTGACCTCTTCCTAGCACCAAGCGGACTAATACTCAGCTCGCATAGCTTGGCACCGGTTCACTTAGTATAGTAGAGGCAGACTCGTCCCAGTCCGCCAATAACAGATCTGTTCAAGTTGGCAAGTCCCTAACCGTACAACATGGCGCGGACTCGGCGGATTTCTTGTCTACTCGCACAAATCACCTTCATATCGGGGGTGATGTTACCAAGAGCCGTCACCTCCGTGAGCCTATAAATAGACCCCCATACCTCTCATTCGGGAGACACAGTCAACGTGATAGTCAAGGATCAATCAGCATAGCAGACCATACAGACACAACTTTCCTATCCACACAGTTAAGACAGTCCGGCTTTGTTACCGGCCTTGGCTTCAGTGACCTTTGCGGTCTTCTCGGCCTGATCACGCAGTCTGCTCGGCTTATTCAAGAGAGCTACGGGATCAGCTATCCTCTTGGTCTGCCGGCCTCTATGGTCAAACCGTGCAGCCTCTGGCAACTTCTTTCCTTAGCCGCCAACTTCCCCTTGTACCCATTATATTCTCATGTAAAGAACTCAACTAAAGCTGTAATACTGATTCATAATCAAAGGAAAGCCCGTCGCAACAGTGGCATTTAAGCCGCAGCGGGCGAAGTCTGCTGTTGCCGCTGCAAGCGGCCCACTCTTCTTATCAACTCCTTACCCTTCTCTCGACATCAACCATTGAACTTAACCGTCAAAGTAACCGTCTGCTCGACAGTTCCTCATCAACCTGCCATTATCCCTACAACCCTTGATCGAGCGAGCTCCACTCTCGAGCATGCAGAAGCATCTTCTGCATCCTCATCAACCTCTACTCTAACCCCACAATCTCTCCACCTCTCTCGTGAGACCGAACACCCGTTATCTGCTGGTGCCCGGGTCATCCATTTTTTCACATCAACATACCGGCCGAACCATTTTCACAATGCAAGTCCCAGAATGAAATTCCACCATGTACAGATCATCATAGGCTTGTTCCTTCACTCATATCACATATGAGCATTGCCAACACAAACAAATCCAACTTCTCCAAAACTCTTATGTGCGACCCCATAGGCTCATACTGTGTTGCCAGTGAGGCTATATGCTTGATCACTTCCAGATCACTATAGTAGAACCAACAATCTCCCACTTGATCTAGAAAGTATTAAACAAAAGCTTCACAAACAATGAGTGGCATCTAGCAATGCATCATTGCTCCCCAAGCAATAAGAGCATAAAACTAGAAAGCCATTTTGAACAATGTATCAGTGTTGTCATGTCCCTTTGTTCCTTACATCTGGATAGAACTAGTGGTACAGATCCGATCACCCTCATAATTGTTCAATACTACTTTTCTTGATCCAGAATAGACTTCCAGAAATTGGTGAGTCCAATATTATATATTGACTCATCCAAGCATGGCCATGCATTTATCAGTCTCATTCCATCAAGGGGCCCATGGATGCAACTCCTATCATATAGGAGGACAAATCTCATCTCTACTCACACGCAAACACCCAAATGATCTGTAACGTACCCAATAACCATCTTTATCATCGAACTTTCTCAAGACTGGACTTTTGATGACATCAAAGAACGCTCTTCCTCACTCAGTGAGCGCTGTGACTTCAGGTCAAAGGACCACAAACACCATTTCCACTTGAGCCATACTTGTGAGACATTCATATAACAATCCACAAAGTATTCTCATGGTGGGTCTATCCAGTACAACTTGTTCATAACAAGTACCAATGTGATGACTTGATATCACAATATCATGACCTGTGAGGATAGATCACTAGTCAACACACATGCTAGTCTTAAAGGTATCATCATCACCCTTAGCTTCTAAGATGATACAACGACTGAGGACCTTTAAGAATGAAGCTTCTAAGATCATAGGTTCTCACTTCAAGTCATTAATTGACCTATGAAAGCTAACACTCTTAGGGCATTTATACAGTTAACTACTTTATAAAAATAAAAAAATACACAATAAAAGAACTTGCCAAAATATATAAAATGAAATGTGTATAGTACTTTTATTCATCAAATGAAATATTACAGCCAACAAACATATAATCCACAAGACTCAAATTAGAGTTGATCATTCAGGTATCGCATACCCATTGATCTAACACGACCATCATGCTTTCTCTGTGTGAGAGGCTCGTTAGTGGATCCGTAATGTTCTCCTCTGTTGACACTATGCAAATTCTCACATCTCCTCGATCTACAATCTCTCGAATTAGATGGAACCACCGAAAAATGTTCTTGGAGCACTGATGAGATCTAGGTTCCGAAGTAAGTACAATTGCACCGTTGTTGTCATAATAGAGATTTACAGGATGAACAATGCTTGAAACTACATCTAACTCGCTGATGAATTTTCTAATCCATGCAGCCTCCTTTGCGATATTTGCAGCAGCGATATACTCGGCCTCAGTTATAGAATCAGCAAATATCTCCTGCTTGGAACTATTTTAGCTAACAGTACCTCCATTTAGGCAAAACACGAACCCTGACTGAGACTTTGAATCGTCCCTATCAGTCTGGAAGCTAGCATCAGTGTAACCCTTTACAACGAGCTATTGCTCTCGACCGTACACCAAGAACGTATCCTTAGTCCTTCGCAAGTACTTCAGGATATTCTTGACGACAATCCAGTGAATTTCACCGGGATCAGACTGATACCTGCTAGTCATGCTCAAGGCATAAGAGACATCAGGTCTATTACATATCATTACATATATGATTGACCCAATTGTCGAAGTATATGAAATCAACTTCATGCGGTCCTTATCTTCACAAGACTTAAGACACTGGCCGTAGAGAGACTCATACCATGAGAAATGGGTAAGAATCCTTTCTTGGACTCAAGCATGTTAAACCGTTTCAACACTTTATCAATATATGTACTTTGGGTCAAACCCAACAAATTCTTTGATCTATCTCTATAGATCTTAAGACCAAGTATATAAGTCGCATCACCCAAATCTTTCATTGAAAAGTAGTTCCCTAGGTTGTTCTTAACAACATGTAAGGTTGGTTTGTCATTTCCGATAAGCAGTATGTCATCTACAAATAATATCAGAAAGACAACTATGCTTCCACTAATCTATTTGTAAACACACGGTTCATCCTCATTTTTGACAAAACCAAACTCTTTGATCTTTTCATCAAAACGAAGATTCTAACTTCAAGAAGCTTGTTTCAATCCATAAATGGATCTCTACAGCATGCATATTTTAGTGGCTTCACCTGGAGATGCAAAACCCTCTGGTTGTATCATATACACTTCCTCAAGGAGGTTTCCATTTAGGAAAGTTATTTTGACATCCATCTGCCAGATCCCGTAGTCATGATATACAGTAATAGCAAGCAGAATTCTCATGGACTTAACCATGATAATAAGGAAAAAAGTTTCATCATATTCAATATCATAAATTTGCTTGAAACCTTTATCCACAAGTCGCCCTTTGAATGTTTGTACATTCTCATCCATGTCAGTCTTCTTCTTGAAGATCCACTTGCACCGTATGGGTTGTACCCCTTCAGGTGGTTCCACTAAGGTCCAAACTTGGTTTTCATACATGGAGTCCATTTCAGATTTCGTGGCCTCAAGCCACTTCTCAGAGTCCGAACCACTCATAGCCTCTTGGTAGGTTGCTGGCTCATCATAATGATCCACAAGAAACACATTACCTATTTGAGACACGAGAAATCTATATCTCTCAGGATCAAACCTTAGTCTACCAGGTCTACGTGGAACTTGTGTTTCCTAAGCAGGTTCTCTAGCTACAACAACATGTAGTCCTGGCTCAGGTTTCAATTCCGGTTCATTGACAATTTGTGGTTCCTGAACTTCTTCAAGTTCTATCTTAGTAGTATTTCTACTTAAGAACTCTTTCTCAAGAAAGACACCAGTCCCCGCGACAAACACTTTGCCATCAGACGGTAGGTAGAAAAAGTACCCTTTAGTTTCCTTAGGATACCCCACAAGATAACACTTATTTGATTTGGGTTCCAGCTTCTCAGGCATTTGACATCGCACGTATTCCTCACAGCCAAAACCTTAATGAACGACATACTAGGACACTTCCCAGTCCATATCTCATATGGTGTCTTTAGAACCGCTTTCGTTGGAGCACGATTTAGTGTTAAAGCAGCAGTTTTTAGAGCAAAACCCAATAAGGAAACAAACAGATCTGCATGACTCATCATTGATCGCACCATGTCTAACAAAATACGATTCCTCCGCTCAGACACACCATTATGTTGTGGTGTTCTAGGTGGTGTGAGCTGTGATACAATACCACACTCTTTCAGATGATCACGAAACTCATAAATTAGGTATTCGCCACATCGATCAGATCGGAGCGCTTTAACCTTCTTAACCAACTAGTTCTCTACTTTGTTTTTAAACACTTTTGAACTTTTCAAAGGTTTCGGATTTGCACCTCATAGGATACACATATCCATATCTACTGAAATCATTAGTAAATATAACAAAGTAGAAGTACCTTCCTCTAGCCATAGAACTCATGTGTCCACAAACATCACTATGTACTATACCAAGGAGATAATCAACCCTCTTATTGAAGCTAGTGAAAGGGAACTTAGTCATCATTCCGTACAAACAAGATTCACATCTATCAAATGATTCATAATCAAATGAGTCCATTAGCCCATCTTTTTGGAGCTTGGATATACATTTCTCATTTATATGGCCGAAATGCCAATGCCAAAGGTACGTATGGTTCAAGTCATTTGTTCTTAGTCTTTTTGTATTTTCTGTGTTATAGATTTGATGGTTAAAGTTCAAAACATAAAAACCATTAAACATTTGGGCTACAACATAACAAACATCATTCTTAAATATAGAACAACAATTGTTCTTAATTAGAAAAGAAAATCCAATCATGTCTAAACATGAAATAGAAATAATGTTTTTAGTTATTACAGGAATATAATAACAGTTATCAAGTTCCAAAAGAATCCCACTAGGCAAAGAAAGACGGTAAAACCCCACAGCAACAGCAGTAAATCTTGCACCATTGCGAACGAATAGGTCCACCTCTCCTTTACTCAGCATTCTTCTCCTTCCCAGTTCCTGCACATTTATACAAATATGAGAACCACATCTGGTATCCAATACCCAGGATGAAGGAGCATAAAAGTTTATCTCTATAACATAAATACCTAAAGCGGAAGTCATACCTCCCTTCATTCTTTGCAGACCCTCAATATACGAAGGACAATTCCTCCTCCAATGATCAATCTTGTCACAGTGGCGACATTTTCCCTCTTTCCCTAAACCTTTCTTTTTTAGTGTAGAAGATTTGGGTTCTAAAGAAGACTTAGGTCCCACCTTCGTCTTCTTGAAGCCCTTGGCCTTGCCATTGTCTTTATGCACCATCAGTATGGGGCTAGTAGGCTTGACTTTCTTCATATTTATCTCGGCAGATCGCAACATGCCCAAGAGCTCGGGCAGTGTCTTGTCTATTTCATTCATGTTATAGTTCAAGACGAACTGCTCATAACTGTCCGACAACGATTACAGGATCAGGTCTGTAGCCAACTCTTGGCCTAGAGGGAACCCTTGTTTTTAAAGGTTCTCGATATACCCAATCATCTTGAGAGTTGAAGCCAAAAATGACCTCAACGGGAGTTCAAAATAGGGGTGCATCCAACACCTACTTCTCTCAAGCCTCGACCCTCGACTGGATTCAAAGGACCAAAGACTGACCTAAAGCCTCAGCAGGGAGGTCCCACCTCACACCCGGAAGATCTCTGAGAGCTTCCCCTCCAAAGCCAAAAGCTGGGCTAGGAGCTTCTCAGAAGGCACTGGAAATTGGAAGATTATGAAAGCTTGCCTTCTAAGGAGCCCTTATGGGTCTATTTATAACCTCTTGCTGACCTGAGATTACTGAAATACCCTTGGTTGATCTGCCAATAGCCAAATACCGCGGTTTATCCTGGGGGTATAGGGGTAATTTTACCTGAGGGTAATTAGGCCATTTTACCCCGGGCCCTGGGCCCCATCCGGCGAGAACTCTGAGTCGAGAGCCTTCCTGCCCAGAGTCTAGCGCAAGCGGTCTCGCCCGCTTATAGGCGAGAGCTCCTTCAAGATAGGAGCTTGGCGCAAGCGCAAGCATTCCCGCCCACTTATGGGCGAGAACTTCTTTAGGGCGGGAACTCCTCTGGCTAGCCTAATCGTGACCGTTGGTGCCTTCTGGTCTGACTCCGCGAATATGGGGTTGTACAAAATCCCCGCTATTTTTGAGCTAGTTCTACGCTCGAAAAGACACATCCAACCCGTAAATATTCGCTGAGCACGTGTCAACATCAGGGAATCTTTTGGTGGGCCGTACCGTGGCTATATATATATGCTAATAGATGGCCATAAATCTGCCCTCGAATCGTCGTTCCTCGCCTGAGTTCTCGTATCCTCTTGCGATGCATTCCAAGCGTGTTGACAAACTGCTTCCGCAGGATCTTCAAGGCCGCATCGATGCGACACAGGCGCGAGCCAATGCTAACTGCTCCTTGGTTGCCCCCTGGCTAGTGAGAAAGTCGTCAGCCGCTGAACCTTCTCACCGAAGAAGAAAAAGAAAAAGACGAAGGTGGTCCAGCGAGACCTGCCTCATGAGAACAGGAGCCCGCCAACCCCGACCCCAAGCGCGCGAATGATCCCTCTCCGCAGAAGGTATGTCTGACTCGCTAATCATTGAAACTACTAGTTGCTTATACGGGAGGGCTCGAAGCTAACGCGATACTTCTCGCAGGAAACGGTCCCTGACGACATCAGGCCCCCGCGGGAGCCCTTGGACCAATCATCTCGTCCTCCTGAGAACCAACTACGGGTCTCGGAGGTCTCTCCTCCGCCTGACTCCTCGAGAACTGCAGGTATCTTTTCCACTCTCGCTCTTAACTCAGTCTCAGAATGCTGAATTATCTTCCCGCAGCACCAGCTTCCGCCCAACCGGGTCTCGCTACCTGGGAGAACGAAGTAAGGGTCGCTAATCGGCCTGCCCCTACGGTTGATTCCTCCCTACCGGCGGGAGGAATGGCTGTTGAATCTTTTGTAGCTCCCCAGGATGCCAGCCATCCCGCGGGAGAGGATAACTCCCCCTGCTTCTGGCCAAGCCGGGATCACCACTCGCGCAATCTTCCCCTCGGGAAAAGGAAAGCCGATCCACCTACTCTTTGGAATTGGGGGGGGGGAGGGCTGGGCCTTCTCGCCTGCTGTCGGCCGGTGGTTCTCGCCATACTGCAGGTATGCGGTATGTTTATCACGATTATCTCTTATCTCTCGCCATGACTGGAATTCTTTTGTCAGGGTATCTGGGCTTGCGGTCGGGAGCTGACGCAGAGGATGAAGACGATGAAGAAAGAGAGGGGGAGGACGGCGAGAGCTCCACCTTCCGTTCATCTGACTAGATGGAGGAAATCTTGACCAGTTCTGGGAGCGCTAAAAGGCGGGGGAAGAGGGTTGTCGCCGTCCTATCAAAGCTTATACGGCGGGAGCCGGCCCATGACTCCGCGGCGAGAGAGTTCCGCCAATCAGTGGAGAAGAGGCTGGAGGCTCTGGAGTGAGACTACTTCATCGGCGAGACGGATCGGCCAGGTGGGCCTACCACCGGGTCCTCTCCCGAAAGATGCATCACGCGGATCCGAGACCTGTCTCGCCGGATCAACATGTGATGCACCGTATTGTCATCCTACTTCAACCCGCAGGCGCCACTGAGGACTAGGCAGCGGGAGCGAGGAAGATGGCGTTGGGAACCCTACTGATTCGTGAGATCTCGCCCTTTCTTGCCCCCGGCCTTACCCTTCCCCAATGTACCCATATTTATTTTCATCAGTCTGTAACCAATAACTTTGCTACTATTATTTTTACCTTTTATTCAGCTCTCGCTCGGTGAGAGTAACCCCTGACTGTCTTTATTATTATTATTTTTATTCAGTTCTCGCTCGGCGAGAGTAACCCTGTTTCCGCTCGTTTTACTTATCGCGCGTCATCTCAAAACGTTTGCGCTAAACAAATTTGTCAGTCGCTGTCAATCTTGGGCGGGAAACCGAGGCGCCGCCGACTTAGGGCGTGACGGCTGTACCCCCGCCGCCTTTTTGGGAATAGTCATGATGATCACAGTTTTCTATAAATAGAGAAGTCCACCTACCATATTTATTTCTCTGATCTGAATCCCATGTCTTTTCTCTTGTTGCTCTCGCGGTTTGTCGAAAGCTCCTGCTTGCTTCCGCTTCCTCCTCCCATTCTCGCTCAGTTCTCGCTCTCGCCTCCCTTCCGAATACCTCGCCCATAACCTCTCAAGCACGATTCCGGGCGGAAGCGAGGGACGTTCGAATTGCGCGAAAGCCTTCTAGAAGCATCTGTTCCCCTCCTGCAGCATGACCATGGAGGAATTCCAACTGACCCGGACTCATTACGTTCCCGCCGGCTTCACCGCGCGAAACCCCGACAACCATGACAAGGTAAACAGTGCGGGGGAGGTGGAACTCACCATCCCCCTTGAGCACTTTGAGGTGGGATTCCGCCTCCCCCTCTGGCCCGACATGCTCCAGGCCCTCCGGTACTATGGAGTGGTTCCCGCGCAGTTGAATCCAAACTCGGTCGCGATCCTGGTGGCATTCATCTGTTACATGCGATCCGAGAGGATCGAGTTCAGCCTCCCTATCTTCCGGAAGTTGTTCACCTTCCGCGCTAAGGGATGGGTGGTCTTGTTTTCAGGGCAGCTGCTCAAGACCACCGGTCTCGCCAATAAGCACCACCACTGGGGCGAGAAGTTCATCTTCGTTTCCGGCGATTTCGGGAACGTGCCTCTCACTACCATTCAATACGAGGACGCCGCTTACAAGCCGCCCTCCTTGGGCTCACGCGAGAGCTCCCTCCTTGAGTTCTTCGGAACCAAGGATTTTGACTTCCAGTTCCTCCGGCAGGGCGTCGATTCACTTCTCCTTGTGCCTCCGGGCGAAGGTACGGTCTCGCCTTTGTCTTGATATTCCTCCCATTATTTTTAAGATTAGAATCTGAGTGATGTCGCTTCCACAGGAGAGCGCGAGATCCCCCTGCACTAACCATTCAATGAGGCTCATGCTACCGAGAGCCAATCTGTGAGAGACCTGTTGGTTCTCGCGAAGGCCGCGGCTCAAGCTTACCGGGAAGAGCCGGCCCCGTTTCCTTCGACCGGCGCCGGGAAGCGAAAGCCCGACGCCCCTCTGCCCCCACTGCTCAAGAGGCCCAAAATAAATGCGGCTGAGAAGGGTAAAGTCGTAGCGGTGCCGCCCTCCCAACCTCCCGCTGCAGGCCGCTCCTTTGAAGAGATCTTGCAGGCCGCTAGTGAGATCGTTCTCACTAGGGGTGGCGTCGAGGCACCTGCCGAGAACACCCCGGCCCCCGGTGGAGCAGATGGCGAGGGAACCACTGCCGAGACCTCCGCTCAGTCTCCGCCTGGAGAGGTGCCACGGGGTCACCGTAATTTTGGTCTCGGCACGAAGTGCCTGGATTCAGAGAATAAGCCGCTGCTTCAGTGGGACCCTGACACCAACAGGGTCTCAATCTCGTCTCTTCTACCCAGCTGGGCGAAGCGAGACGAGGTCACCAACGAGGCCTTCTCCTTGGGCTACGACCTCTACAGCCGGGAGAATGCCAGCATCTATGACAAGATGACCACCAGGCTCCTGGCCTACGACTCCACCCGGGCCCTGATGTGCGGGATCGAGCTTACGTACATGTGCGCCCGTCGGAGTATCACCATCGACCGCAACTTCCAGGACATGTTCAAGGCCCGGGAGGAGGTGGTGGCTCAGACGACTGCCTTGAAGAAAGAGCTGGCAGACGTCAAGCAACTGTTGTCCTCGCGCCGGGCGGAAGAGGTAAGCGAGACCTTTCACGGCACTCGCTCTCTCCACTGCAGATTTCAACTTCATTTTTTCATGCTAACCTCTCGCTTCACAAGAATCCACTCAGGCCGTGGCGCTTCGCGCGAAGCTTGCCCAGGAGCGATAAGAGAACGTCCTGCTGAGGGACCAACTCCAGCGCAAGGAGGCGACTGTGCCTCCTCCTCCACTTGATGAAAGGTTGGAGAGCCTCCACTATTCCGTCTAAGACATCGACAAGATCCTCCAGGACAACGCGCAAGCCACAGTCAAGCTGACCTTGGAGACACTGCGGGATGTCGGTTGCTTGGAAGGGAGGGGCAAGACCATCACAGATCGCCAGCTCGTCCCCTGGCTCTTCGAGCCCCTCCCGAAGCCCCCAGGCGCGCCCGATTCCCCACACTCGGATGTCCTGAAATCCCGTGCTGCGGGTGGCGAGACATCCGGGGAGAGCTCAGGGGAGATCTCCAGCGGGAGTTCAAGCGAGAGCTCTGAGGGGTACAGTGCGTCTCCCTGAGGGGCCCCCCTTTTCTTTTTCTTTTCGTTGTAAAGAGCGAGATGCTCTAGACTTGTAATTATACATTGTAAACATTTTGTAAACGTTTCGTTTATAGTAAATGTTTGATAGAACTGTTGTGGCCAAATGCTTCTTAAGCATGCTTCCGCCGAGGCGCTTGGCATCCCTAGGGTAGTCTCCCTTAGTGATTGATAGGCGGGAACTTGTCGAAAGAGACCAGGGCTTAGACGTTTCGTTTCCGCGCTCTGCCGAAAACCGTCTGCCGGGAACATTGCTTGTGGGCCTTTTAAGACGAGGTCGTCCCTCTTTACCAACTGAACTGTTCGAAGCTTTCACCTAGCACTTCTCGCTGTCTGACCAAGAATAGTTTCAGGAGCCTTCCGCCGAGAACTTCCTTCGGCGAGATCTCCTTGACAGGGACTTCCCCCACCGAGATCTTCTCTGGCCGAGACCTCTCCTGCCTGAAGGGTCCTTTCTCCTTTTCATTCTGTGTTCCGGGTGCATTTCTTGTCCTACTCAGAGCATCTGAGCCGGAGTGTCTCCTAGGATCAAAAGCTTCCCTCCCCCAGGTGATCCTTCGAGCCTGCCAGCTAACGAGAGTCTGCGCAGTGGGTCTACTAGGGGCCGAGGCGAGCTCGGGGTGCCGATGAAGTTACCAAACCAAACCTATCCCCCACAGGCGAGCCTTCGGACATGCCAGCTAGATGAAAGCCTGCGCAGCGGGTCTACCTGGGGCCGAGCCGAGCTCGGGGTGCCGATGAAGTTTACCAAACCAAACCTATCCCCCACAGGCGAGCCTTCAGACCTTCCAGCTAGATGAGAGCCTGCGCAGCGAGTCTACCTAGGGACGAGCCGAGCTCGGGGTGCCGATGAAGTTTACCAAACCAAATCTATCCCCCATAGGCGAGCCTTCGGACCTGCCAGCTAGATGAGAGCATGCGCAGCGGGTCTACCTGGGGCCGAGCCGAGCTTGGGGTGTCGATGAAGTTTACCAAACCAAACCTATCCCCCACAGGCGAGCCTTCGGACCTGCCAGCTAGATGAGAGCCTGCGCAGCGGGTCTACCTGGGGCCGAGCCGAGCTCGGGGTGTCGATGAATTTTACCAAACCAAACCTATCCCCTACAGGCGAGCCTTCAGACCTGCCAGCTAGATGAGAGCCTGCGCAGCGGGTCTATCTGGGGTCGAGCCGAGCTCGGGGTGCCGATGAAGTTTACCAAACCAAACCTATCCCCCACAGGCGAGCCTTCAGGACCTGCCAGCTAGATGAGAGCCTGCACAGCAGGTCTACCTGGGGTCGAGCCGAGCTCAGGGTGCCAATGAAGTTTACCAAACCAAAACTATCCCCCACAGGCGAGCCTTCAGACTTGCCAACTAAATGAGAGCCTGCGTAGCGGGTCTACCAGGGGCCGAGCCGAGCTCAAGGTGCCGATGAAGTTTACCAAACCAAACGTATCACCCACATGCGAGCCTTCAGACCTGCCAGCTAGATTAGAGCCTGCGCAGCGGGTCTACTTGGGGCCGAGCCGAGCTCGGGGTGCCGATGAAGTTTACCAAACCAAACCTATCCTCCACAGGCGAGCCTTCGGACCTGCCAGCTAGATGAGAGCCTACGCAGCGGGTCTACCTGGGGCCGAGCCGAGCTCGGGGTGCCGATAAAGTTTACCAAACCAAACCTATCCCCCACAGGCGAGCCTTCGGACCTGCCAGCTAGATGAGAGCCTGTGCAGAGGGTCTACCTAGGGCCGAGCAAAGCTCGGGGTGCCGATGAAGTTTACCAAACCAAACCTATCCCCCACAGGCGAGCCTTCGGACCGGCCAGCTAGATGAGAGCCTGCGCAGCAGGTCTATCTAGGGCCGAGTCGATCTCGGGGTGCCGATGAAGTTTACCAAACCAAACCTATACCCCACAGGCGAGCCTTTGAACCTGCCAGCTAGATGAGAGCCTGCGCAGCGGGTCTACCTGGGGCTGAGCCGAGCTCGGGGTGCCGATGAAGTTTACCAAACCAAACCTATCCCCCACAGGCGAGCCTTCGGACCTGCCAGCTAGATGAGAGCTTGCGCAGCGGGTCTATCTGGGGCCGAGACGAGCTCGGGGTGCCGATGAAGTTTACCAAACCAAACCTATCCCCCACAGGCGTGCCTTCGGACGTGCCAGTTAGATGAGAGCCTGCACAGCGGGTCTACCTGGGGCCGCGCCAAGCTCGAGGTGCCGATGAAGTTTACCAAACCAAACCTATCCCCCATTGGAGAGCCTTCGGACCTGTCAGCTAGATGAGAGCCTGCGCAGGGGGTCTGCCTGGGGCCGAGCCGAGATCGGGGTGCCGATGAGGTTTACCAAACCAAACCTATCCCCCACAGGCGAGCCTTCGGACCTATCATCTAGATGAGAGCCTGCGCAGCGGGTCTACCTGGGGCCGAGCCGAGCTCGGGGTGCCGATGAAGTTTACCAAAATAAACCTATCCACCACAGGCGAGCCTTCGGACCTGCCAGCTAGATGAGAGCCTGCGCAGCGGGTCTACCTGGGGTCGAGCCGAGCTCGGGTTATTACCAAACACATAATTACGTCCTATTATAAAAATTTCACAATAGGCAAGAGAAAATCAAGTCAACTGATGTAGTATAATAAGTTTAATTTTGTATACATAATTACATCCTTCCCATTTCATGGGTAGAAGCATTTCAGGTCATCGGCGCTCTAGGTGTGTGAAAGATATGGTACCTAAACACCTAGAGGGGGGGGGTGAATAGGTGACCTAAACCTTTTTGAAACTTTGTTGGCAGCACAACAGTTATTTTACAGAATTCTACAGCTAACAGCAATTACAGAATATAAACAGTTAATCCACAGCACAGCACAACACATCAGACACACTAATTTATAGTGGTTCCCAATCTTTGGGTACATCCACTGTCCCCCTTCGCCTATCTAGCAGTGTAGATTCGGCCAATCTTCTCCACTATCTCAGAACCCAACAAGGTTCCTACACCTCAGGCCCAAAGCCTTACACTCAGCCACCAAGGCCTACCTCAGCCACCCAGGCCTACACTCAGCCAATTAAAGCCTACACTCAGAGTTCTTCAACTCCTACACTCAGGCAACCAAGCCCTACCCTCAGCCTTTATAATATAGGCTTACAATTCTCTCAGATCCAATGGATCCTACAAGTTAACATAGAAATACCATAGCTAACTCTACAACTCAGAAAATAAGAGAGGAGTTGAGAGTTTCTTGAAGAGTTCTTGGAAGAACTCAGCTAGATCCAACTGACTTAGCTTCCTTCAAAGCTTCTTGAGTTAGAACTGAATTAGTCTGAATCTTCTGCAGTTGATCCTTGACCTCTGCTTCTTGAGATCCAGATGATTCTGAATCTTTCTTATCAGCCTTACCAAAGACTGAATTCTTGATTGGAGCTCTCTCTCTCCAACTTCTTAGATCTGCAGTTGGACTGTCAGATCTTCTTGTGTTGATCCTCTGTGTATCACTTTCCTGATTACTTGAAGAATCTGATCAACCACTTTAAGTATTCTTGACACCTACTTGTAACAACAATCATCAATCCGTTTCTGTATACTATGGGTGCCTATTTATAGGCTTCCTTCATGGTAACCGGCTGGTCCAGTTCATAACAGACTTCTAATTTCTCTGACAGTTGTTGTAGACCGGCTGGATCGGCAGCTGTCATGTCAACCAGTCACTTCTTGAAATTCTCTAACTGTCAGATAGTGTCAAGACTTTCTGTTCTTAAGTGTCGACACTTATAGACTAAGTGTCGACACATGTTGTGTAAGTGTCGACACAAGTCTACAAGGTGTCGACACAATTCCTTGTATGTCTCGACACAGATACTTCTTCAAGTGTCGACACTGAAATTAAGTGTCGACACAAGTACTTGATCTTCATTCTTTAGTATTCTTCTAAGTGTCAACACATCTCCTTTGTGTCGACACATCTTCATGTATTGAAACTGTAAGTGTCGACACTACTTCTTGGTGTCGACACAAGTCTTCAATTTTATTTCTTCAGCTGAGTGTCGACACATTCCAGTGTCGACACTTGTCTTCAATTTTATTTCTTCAGCTGAGTGTCGACACATTCCCTTAGTGTCGACACTTGTACTTAGAATATTTTGTAAACTTTTCTGTTCTTTGCTAAGTGTCGACACAGCTCCTTGTGTCGACACTTTCTTCAAGTGTTGAGTCTTTAGCTAAGTGTCGACACAATGTGCTGAGTGTCGACACTTACTTCAAATGTTGACTCTTCTGGTTGTGTGTCGGCACATTGTGCTGAGTGTCGACACATGTACTTAGACTCTGCAGACTTTTGCTGAGTGTCGACACATCTCCAAGTGTCGACACTTTCTGGTGTAGACACAGCTCTTCTAGGTGTCGACACTTCTGCTAAGCGTCGACACAGCTTTTCTGCATACTTCTTCACTGAGTGTCGACACAGCTCCAAGTGTCGACACTTCTGTCTGGTGTCGACTCTTCTTCTCAGGTGTCGACACAATTACTCCAAGTGTCGACACTGCTTGTCTGGGTGTCGACACAAGCTTTCTCAAGTGTCGACACTTTCCCTCTGGGTGTCGACACATGGACTTAGAAACTTTAGCTTCAATCCAGTGTATACCTAACCTGCACAAGTAACTCAAACAAACATCAAATACATTATGATGTATATCATTGAGTTAGGTGAGGCTTCTTCAAATCAGGTACATTTGATCAATGTACCCAACAGTGTGACTTAAGGCCCTCAACTCCACGTCCTGGAGGTAGTAACCTCCTGTTCCAAGGACTTCCTTCACTATGTACGGTCCTTCCAGTTCAGGTTGAGCTTGCCCACGAGAGCCGACCTTCCTGCCGCGTCAACCGTTCTTAGCACCAGATCTCCTTCGGCAAACTGCTTGACCCTGACACGCTTATCAAAATACTTGACCATCCGCCGCTTGATCTCTTCTTGCCTGATAGCTGCCACGTCCCGCAGTTCTTCCACCATGTCTAGCGAGAGGCGTAACCCCTCCTCGTTCTCCAACCTCCAAGTCTCATCTCCTTCTCCCGCTGCCGTGACCCGCAGGGACCGAACCTCGAACTCCACTGGTAGGACCGCCTCACACCCGTGAGAAAGCTTGAAGGGGGTCTCACTGGTGGCCGTGTTCGGGGTCGTTCGCAAGGCCCACAGGACCGAGGGGAGTTGCTCCACCCAATTTCCTCTCAAGTTCTCCACCTTTTTCTTTAGTAGGTTTACAATGATTTTGTTTGCCGCTTCTACCAGGCCGTTACTCCGGGGGTGGTGGACAGAGGTAAATCTGAGGTCTATCCCCAATTGGGCGCAGAAGTTGATGAACACTTCACTGGCAAACTGGGGACCGTTATCTGTCACTATCGCTTGAGGCAGCCCGTGCCTGCATATGATCTCCCCCCAGATGAAGTTCCTTATGACTTGCGAGGTGACCTTGGCCAAGGCCTTAGCCTCCAGCCACTTTGAGAAGTAATCGACCATGACCAGGAGAAACCTCCTTTGCCCACTAGCCAGAGGAAAAGGCCCGACTAAATCCATTCCCTAGATAGCGAACGGCCACGGTGCCGTGATGCTTCGGAGTCTTTGAGCTGCCAAGAGTTGGAGGGGGTGCAGAGCTGACACTTTTGACATCTCCTTGCAAACTCCGCGGTATCCTGCCTTAGGGTGGGCCAGAATTATCCCTACCTGACCACCCTTGCATCCAACATCCTACCTCCAGAATGACTGCCACACTCGCCCGAGTGCACCTCTTCCAAGATCCTTGGGATCTCTTCTTCGGTCACACATCTAGCTAGGAGCCCTGATAACATCTTATTATGCAACCCCTCTTCTATCATCAGGTAGTGAGCTGCCTTGCGCCTGAAGCTCTTTGCATCTTTAACCTCTTCTGTCGGCTTGCCTGTGGTCAGGAAGGTTACCAACGGGTCCACCCACGAGGATCACCGACCTACCTCCATCAACTCCCCTTCCTCAATGGCTGGCCGAAAAAGTTCAGTCAGGGTCCCTCCTCCCCGAGGCCCAAACTTTGTCAATCGATCGGCGGCCATGTTCTCCTCTCTGGGGACATGATGGATTGAGAATGACCGGAACCCACCGATGAGAGCCCTTACTTTGGAGAGGTATTTTATGAGGGTAGGTTCCTGAGCTTCAAACTCTCCTCGGATATGCGACGCTACTACCATTAAGTCGGTGAAGGCCTCCACATCCTGAATCTCAAGCTCCTTTGCCAAGCGAATGCCGGCGATCACATCCTCATACTTTGCTTGGTTGTTGGTCACCGGAAAATGGTAAGCCACTGTGTACAACCCCATATTCGCTAAGCCAGACGAGGAGGCACAATGGTCACAGGTGGGTTAGCCGAAGTGTTCCCGCCCTAAGGAGGATCTCGCCCAAAGAAGGCGGCACCAGCTCTCGCCGGATCGCTGAATGAGAAACCGTAGGTCGAGAGCGTCGAGTGCGGTCTGAGCGGAAGCGCTCTCGCCCAAACCAAGCTTCTGTCCCGAGAAGTTCTCGCCTACGCTGGGCGAGAACGTTCGCGCCACGCCCTGGGCCGAAGGGTCTCGGCACAGCTCTCGCCGAGTGGGGCCCAGGGTCTTTGGAGGAATGTCTTAATTGCCCTCAGGAGAAATTACTTCAGTACCCTCAGAAAAGCAGCGGGATTCGGCTATTGGCAGACCAACTAGGGGCATTTCAGTAATCTCAAGGCAGCAAAAACTATAAATAGACCCATAAGGGCTCCTTGGAAAGCAAGCGATCATTGACTCCGAAATTCCAGTGCTTTCTGAGGAGCTCCTAGCCCAGCTTTGGCTTTGGAGGGGAAGCTCTCAGAGATCTTCCGGGTGTGAGGTGGGACCTCCCTGCTGAGGCTTTTGGGTCAGTCTTAGGTCCTTAGAATCCAGTCAAGGGGTGAGACTTGAGAGAAGTAGGTTTCGGCTGCACCCCTTTTTCTTCGAACTTCAGTTGGGGTCATATTTGGCTTCAACAGTTCTGGTGCGGTGAGCGTGGAAGGCAGCCGATACAAGAAAGCCTTAAGTTTGATCCCATGACTGGAGGTGAAGGTGAAGGGTCAGGTTCTGGAGGATCCCCCACCCGGGGAGAGGAAGCGACGAAGAGGATGCTGGATGAGTTCAGGCGAGAGGTCTTGCAAACAATCAGTTTAGCCTTCTCGGCGAGAGGCGAGTGGGCCACACCTCAGGTCCCCATAGAAGAGGTCCCGCTATTGGGCGAGAACGCCCCAGGGCAGCGCACCAGGAAAGGAGGTCCCGGGCGAGGCTGGCGAGAGAGACGTGGCGGCGCGGGAACTCTTCCCAGGCCAGAGCCAGCGCCCGGGCAAGGAGGCGCTGACGGACCTGGGCGAGAAGGAAGCAGCGGTGCAGGAGCTTTTCCCGGGGCACGGTCTCACGGATCGGGCCAGCCAGCCGAGGCTACGGGACGTGCCCTCTCGCCAGGCAGGAGGCGAGAGCCCCTTTAGCGAGCTCATCATCTCGGCTCCGGTACCAGAGGGGTTCCGGGAGCCCGACATGTCCTATTACTCGGGGAAGGATGACCCGGTTCAGCACGTACAATGGTTTGAGGACATTGTGTCGATAAGGCAGATGACGGACGCCTTCAAGTGCCGGCTGTTTGCCATCACATTGAAAGAGAAGGCTCGGGAATGGTTCCACCAGTTGCCAGCTAGGTCAATCTACTGTTTTGAAGATCTGCGGAGAAGTTTTCTGTTGAGGTTCTCAACCTCAAAGAAGCGGAAGAAGGAAGCGGAGTGCCTGTTTACGGTGAGGCAGAGGCCGGACGAGACGCTGGGTCACTACGTCGACCGGTTTCAGGAGGAGATCCTTTTGGTCCAGGAGGTTCCAGGGTACACACTGATGCTGTCCTTCACCCTGGGGCTGAGACCGGGGTTCTTTAGCATGGAGTTGAAAAGGGTGCCCCCCTCTCCTTTGAGGAGCTCATGGAGAGGGCGGCAAAGGAGATTGACTTCGAGAGAGCAAACCCAGCGTTCGCCAGGAAGTTGGCCAAGCTAGCAGAGGAAGACGTGAAGGAACCAGCGATGGGAAGGCAGAAAGAGCCGAGGGAACAGAGGGAGCAGAGGGAAGAAAGGAGAAGGGAGGAGCCCCGAAGGTTTGGGCAGCAGCAGGGTTGGGGGGCCCAGGAGCCGAACAACTGGTTAGGTTGGAGGCCCCAGGAGGGCCGCCCCCAGGGTCCAGGAGAAGGCTATCAGGGGAGAGATAACATGCGGGAGCCCCGGAGGTTCGATCGACCAGCATAGAGGCAGGAGCCGAGGGATCGTCCCCCACCGCCGCAGGAGGCAATGGAAGTAGGAAGGGGCAGAGCAGCAGCCAGAGGAGCTTGAGGAGGTAGAAGAGGAAGGGGAGACGGAAGAAGGGGCAGGGAGGCGTTGCTCTTTTGTGACTTCCACCAGGAGGAGGGTCACGCAACGGCCACCTGCCCGGAGTTCTTAGAGTTGAGGGGGGCCAGAGGAGTAGGGAGGCAGGATCCACCGATGAGGATAGTGGAGGTGCAGCAAGGCGAAGTGGAGGACAGGTGCGAAGACGGGTGGATGTAGGGACCCGGGGAGGAATCGGGGTGATTCACGGAGGAGTGGGGATTGAGGCAACCCGTAAGGGGAGCCTGCAAACCATGTACCGGAGAGGGGTGGCCTCGACCTCCCAGGTTCCCCCGCCAGAAGAAAAGATTACTTTCTCATCAGCGGACATGCCAGACTATGAAGACCCATTCTGCGACGCCCTGGTAATCCAGACGGCGGTGGAGAACTATACCGTTTCAAGGATATTGGTAGATAACGGAAGCTCGGTTAATGTCATCTTCAAGAAGGCCTTTGATGAGATGAGGGTCGAAGGGAAGAGGGTCTTGGCGTCGGATGGACCTCTGTTCGGGTTCTCCGGGGAGAGAAAGGAGGTAGAAGGAGGAGTAGGGTTGCACGTAAGGTTGGGGGGCGTGTCGCGGAACTGTAGGTTCGTGATCGTGGACGCCCCAAGCAGCTACAATGCCATCTTTGGGCGCCCCCTCATCAGCGCCTTTCGCTGCGTCCCCTCCTCGTTCCATCAATGCCTCAAGTTCAACAATGGGGGGGGGTGCAGGTCAGGGTTAGAGGGGACCCGAAGGTGGCAAGGCAATGTTACGTTACAGCAGTCAACACCATTTCGTGGATGGCGGAGGCGGAAGAGTTGGAAATAGAGATGGCGGCCCTATAAGAGGTTGTTGAGGAAGAGGAGATGGTCCTAGAGGAGGTAAGAAAGATAGCTGGAGAGGAAGTCGGAGAAGGAGAGACTGAGAAGCTGCAAGAGGATGTACAGGGGGTCCGAGTGAACGAGGAGCAGGAGAGCCCGAAAGGGGCGATGAAAGTAGGGGGGAAGCGGCAGAGGAAGTCGAGGGAGAGGTCCCGAGGGGCGTAGGAGTCGAGCAGCAGCAGGAGGGCCGGGTAGAAGCGATGGAGATCGAGGAGGAGGAAAAAGGAGAGCTGGAGCTGGAGGAAGAGGCAAGAGCCGGTTGGGAGCAGTCGCGGCTGGAACCGGCTGAAGAAGTGGTGGAGATGGAGGTCTTCACCAGAGCGGGAAAAGTTCAAAGGGTGCGGGTCAGCGGGGGGTTGAGTCTCGAGGCCCGGGAGCAGGTGCGAGCTTGCATTCAAAGCAACGTTGATGTCTTCGCTTGGAGCGCGGCGGACATGCCGGGCATCGACGCCGACGTAGCCTGCCACCGCCTGAACCTGGATCCCCGCGCCCGCCCCATCCGTCAGAAGATGAGAGCCATCGCCACCAAGCTGGAGGAGCGCATTCGCGAGAAGGTCAAGAAGCTCCTAGAGGCGGGCTTCATCTCAGAGATCCAGTATCCAGGCTGGATCTCCAATGTGGTAATGGTGAAGAAAGGATGTGGTAAATGGAGGATGTGTGTTGACTTTTCATTGTTGAATAAATCATGCCCTAAGGATTGCTATCCCCTGCCTCGGATCGACGCGCTGGTTGATTCAGCCGTCGGTTTTTCTGTCATGAGTTTTTTAGATGCTTTTTCAGGTTATCACCAGATCCGGATGCACCCTCCTGACACCAAGGATGTTTCCTTCATCACAAGGGAAGGGTGCTTCAGTTACAAGATGATGCCCTTTGGGTTAAAGAACGCAGGAGCTACCTATCAGCGCATGATGGATCGGGTCTTCCGGGATCAGAGGGGGAGGAACTTGGAGGTCTACGTCGACGACCTAATGATCAAAAGCAAGTGCATAGTTTCGCACCTGCAAGACCTCGAGGAAACATTCGCCACCCTGAGAAGGTTTAAAATGAGGCTGAATCCCCTGAAGTGTGTCTTCGGGGCAAGCCGCGGGAAGTCCCTCGGGCATCTCCTGACTCCGGAAGGAGTGGAGCCTAACCCGGACAAGGTCAAGGCCATCCTGGATCTGGAGTCGCCGCGTGACACCAAGGAGGTCCAGCGCTTAACAGGCAAGCTGGCTGGGCTAAGCAGGTTCCTCTCCAGGGCAGGAGATAAGTGTTCTTCATTCTTTAAGGTGCTGCGGGGGAATCGAAGGTTCGAATGGACGGTCGAGTGTGAAGAGGCTTTCCAAGGGCTGAAAAGACAACTCTCTCAGGCTCCCCTCCTTCAGAGTTCAAAGGATGGGGAGGACCTGACCTTGTACCTCGGAGTAGGGGCGGAGGCGGTGAGCTCCGTCCTAGTAAGGGAAGAAGGAAAGAAGCAACTTCCCATCTACTACGTCAGCCGGATATTGAGAAAAGCAGAGCTTCGCTACCCCATCCTGGAAAGCTCGCTTATGCCTTGGTCATCTCGGCCAGAAAGCTCCGGCCGTACTTTCAAGCGCATTCGATTAGGGTGGTGACCGACCACCCTCTTCGCAAGATCCTCGAAGGAGTGGAGCACTCGGGGAAGCTGGCTAAGTGGTCCATTGAGCTAAGAGAGTTCGACATCTCCTTTGTACCAAGGCTCTCCATCAAGGCACAGCATAGTGGCGGACTTTCTAGCAGACTACGTTGTTGAGGTTGAGGGGGAAGAGCAACAACCACGAGAAGCATGGAAGTTGACGGTTGATGGGGCCTCAGGGAGGCACTCCCTAGGGGCGGGGGTGGTGTTGACAAGTCCCCAGGGGGTAACCGTAGAGCAAGCAGTCATTTTACATTTCCCAGTGACCAACAACCAAGCGGAGTATGGGGCCGTTATTGCTGGCCTTCGCCTGACAAAGGAGCTGGGGATTCAGGAGGTAGAAGTTTTCACTGATTCAAAGGTAGTGACATCGCAAATCCGGGGAGAGTTTGAAACTCGGGAGCCAACCCTCATCAGATACCTCTCCAAGGTAAGGGTGATCATCGGAGGATTCCGGTCTTTCTCAATTCAACATGTTCCAAGGGAAGAAAGTGAAGCCGCCGATCGACTGGCCAAGTTCGGACCTCAGGTAGGAGGGACCTTGACGGAGCTATTCCGACCGGCTATAGATGAGGGAGAATTGATGATGGTGGATCGGCGACCCTCGTGGGTGGATCCATTTGTGGCCTTCCTAACCACCGGTGAACTGCCTGAGGGGACCAAGGTTGGGAGAAGCTTCAAGCGCAAGGCGGCTCACTACTTGATGATGGAGGGGGGTCTGCATCGTAAGATGTTGTCAGGGCTTCTAGCCAGATGTGCGACCAAAGAAGAAATCCCGAAGATTTTAAGGGAGGTGCATTCGGGCGAGTGCGGCAGTCACTCTGGAGGAAGGACACTGGAGGCCAGGGTGGTCAGACAGGGGTACTTCTGGCCCACCCTAAGGAAGGATGCCATGGAGTTTGCAAGGAGGTGTCAAAAATGTCAACTCTACGCCCCCCTTCAACTCTTGGCAGCTCAAAGACTCCGGAGTATCACGGCACCATGGCCATTTGCCATCTGGGGAATGGACTTAGTTGGGCCCTTTCCTCCGGCTAGTGGGCAAAGGAGGTTCCTCTTGGTCATGGTCGATTATTTCTCAAAGTGGCTAGAGGTCAAAGCCTTAGCCAAGGTCACCTCGCAAGTCATAAGGAATTTCATCTGGGGGGAAATCATTTGTAGACATGGATTGCCCCAAGCAATAGTGACCGATAACGGCCCCCAGTTTGCCAGCGAGGAGTTCATCAGCTTCTGCGCTCAACTGGGGATAGATCTCCGGTTTGCCTCCGTCCATCACCCTCGGAGTAACGGCCAAGTGGAAGCAGCAAACAAAATCATTGTAAATCTACTAAAGAAGAAAGTGGAAAATTTGAAGGGGAATTGGGTGGAGCAGCTCCCGTCGGACTTATGGGCACTACGAACGACCCCGAACACGGCCACCGGTGAGACTCCCTTCAAGCTCTCTCACGGGTGTGAGGCCGTCCTACCAGTGGAGTTCGAGATCCGGTCCCCGCGAGTCATAGCCGCGGGCGAAGGTGACGAGGCTTGGAGGATGGAAAATGAGAAGGGGCAGCGCCTCTCGTTAGATATGGTGGAGGAACTGCGAGACGTGGCGGCTATCAGACAGGAGGAGATCAAGCGATGGATGGCCAAACATTTTGATAAGCATGTCAGGGTCAAGTAGTTTGCTAAAGGAGATCTGGTGCTGAGAAAGGTTGACGCAGCAGGAAGATCGGCTCCTATGGGTAAGCTCCACCCGAACTGGGAAGGTCCATACATTGTGAAGGAAGTCCTCGGAACAGGGGGATACTACCTCCAGGATGTGGAGGGAAGAGCCCTAAGCCACACTTGGAGTGGTGATGATCTAAAGCGCTTCTACCCCTGAGGGGGGGAGGCTGTAACCATGTATCTCAAAGATAAAATTGTTATATTATATCGATTGATTCTCCTTTAACTAGTGTCGAATTTTTTCATGGCATAACATAGTTGAATGTTTTGTGATACCCCGAGCTCGGCTCGGCCCCAGGTAGACCCGCTGCGCAGGCTCTCATCTAGCTGGCAGGTCCGAAGGCTCGCCTGTGGGGGATAGGTTTGTTTGGTTTGAGATCTTCATCGGCACCCCGAGCTCGGCTCGGCCCCAGGTAGACCAGCTGCGCAGGCTCTCATCTAGCTGGCAGGTCCGAAGGCTCGCCTGTGGGGGATAGGTTTGTTTGGTTTGAGATCTTCATCGGCACCCCGAGCTCGGCTCGGCCCCAGGTAGACCCGCTGTGCAGGCTCTCATCTAGCTGGCAGGTCCGAAGGCTCGCCTGTGGGGGATAGGTTTGTTTGGTTTGAGATCTTCATCGGCACCCCGAGCTCGGCTCGGCCCCAGGTAGACCCGCTGCGCAGGCTCTCATCTAGCTGGCAGGTCCGAAGGCTCGCCTGTGGGGGATAGGTTTGTTTGGTTTGAGATCTTCATCGGCACCCCGAGCTCGGCTCGGCCCCAGGTAGACCCGCTACGCAGGCTCTCATCTAGCTGGCAGGTCCGAAGGCTCGCCTGTGGGGGATAGGTTTATTTGGTTTGAGATCTTCATCGGCACCCCGAGCTCGGCTCGGCCCCAGGTAGACCCGCTGCGCAGGCTCTCATCTAGCTGGCAGGTCCGAAGGCTCGCCTGTGGGGGATAGGTTTGTTTGGTTTGAGATCTTCATCGGCACCCCGAGCTCGGCTCGGCCCCAGGTAGACCCGCTGCGCAGGCTCTCATCTAGCTGGCAGGTCCGAAGGCTCGCACCTGTGGGGGATAGGTTTGTTTGGTTTGAGATCTTCATCGGCACCCCGAGCTCGGCTCGGCCCCAGGTAGACCCGCTGCGCAGGCTCTCATCTAGCTGGCAGGTCCGAAGGCTCGCCTGTGGGGGATAGGTTTGTTTGGTTTGAGATCTTCATCGGCACCCCGAGCTCGGCTCGGCCCCAGGTAGACCCGCTGCGCAGGCTCTCATCTAGCTGGCAGGTCCGAAGGCTCGCCTGTGGGGGATAGGTTTGTTTGGTTTGAGATCTTCATCGGCACCCCGAGCTCGGCTCGGCCCCAGGTAGACCCGCTGCGCAGGCTCTCATCTAGCTGGCAGGTCCGAAGGCTCGCCTGTGGGGGATAGGTTTGTTTGGTTTGAGATCTTCATCGGCACCCCGAGCTCGGCTCGGCCCCAGGTAGACCCGCTGCGCAGGCTCTCATCTAGCTGGCAGGTCCGAAGGCTCACCTGTGGGGGATAGGTTTGTTTGGTTTGAGATCTTCATCGGCACCCCGAGCTCGGCTCGGCCCCAGGTAGACCCGCTGCGCAGGCTCTCATCTAGCTGGCAGGTCCGAAGGCTCGCCTGTGGGGGATAGGTTTGTTTGGTTTGAGATCTTCATCGGCACCCCGAGCTCGGCTCGGCCCCAGGTAGACCCGCTGCGCAGGCTCTCATCTAGCTGGCAGGTCCGAAGGCTCGCCTGTGGGGGATAGGTTTGTTTGGTTTGAGATCTTCATCGGCACCCCGAGCTCGGCTCGGCCCCAGGTAGACCCGCTGCGCAGGCTCTCATCTAGCTGGCAGGTCCGAAGGCTCGCCTGTGGGGGATAGGTTTGTTTGGTTTGAGATCTTCATCGGCACCCCGAGCTCGGCTCGGCCCCAGGTAGACCCGCTGCGCAGGCTCATCTAGCTGGCAGTCCGAAGGCTCGCCTGTGGGGGATAGGTTGTTTGGTTTGAGATCTTCATCGGCACCCAGAGCTCGGCTCGGCCCCAGGTAGACCCGCTGCGCAGGCTCTCATCTAGCTGGCAGGTCCGAAGGCTCGCCTGTGGGGGATAGGTTTGTTTGGTTTGAGATCTTCATCGGCACCCCGAGCTCGGCTCGGCCCCAGGTAGACCCGCTGCACAGGCTCTCATCTAGCTGGCAGGTCCCGAAGGCTCGCCTGTGGGGGATAGGTTTGTTTGGTTTGAGATCTTCATCGGCACCCCGAGCTCGGCTCGGCCCCAGGTAGACCCGCTGCGCAGGCTCTCATCTAGCTGGCAGGTCCGAAGGCTCGCCTGTGGGGGATAGGTTTGTTTGGTTTGAGATCTTCATCGGCACCCCGAGTTCGACTCGGCCCCAGGTAGACCCGCTGCGTAGGCTCTCATCTGGTTGGCAGGTCCGAAGGCTCGCCTGTGAGGGATAGGTTTGGTCCGGTTGGCTTGATTTGTACAAGGCAGGAAACACGTTGAGAATACCAAATGAAAAGTGAAAAAGATGAGATAGATCTCGGCAGGGATAGATCTCGGCAGGGATAGATCTCGGCAGGGATGGATCTCGGCAGAGATAGATCTCGGCAGGAATAGATCTCGGCAGGAGAGTCCCCATCAAAGGGATCTCGAGGTGGGGAGGCTTTCGCCAAAAGGGCTCCTCTCAGTGTTCTCGAACAAACAGGCGAGATCGTTAGGCGACGGGCCAGAGGGGGCTCGCGCAGTCTAGAGGGGACGGTCCCGTCCTAAGGATTCGAGGGTCACGCTTCCGGCAGGCCGGTTGCCGCGGGTCTTGCTGATTCATAGCTAAGGATTTCCTAAGAGGGCCAAGGGCCTTGGCGGAAGCATACGACGAAAGCGTTCAATCACAACAATTACATCAAACACATTCGCAAATAACAAGATGAAATGTTGACAAGAAAAACATTTGCATTAGTAATACTATGTACGAGTACAAAATGATAGCGTCTCGCGCTTTACATAGAAGTGAAGAACAGAAGCGAGAAGGGGACCCTCAAGGAGACAAACTGTACCCCTCGGAAGTCTCGCTGGAACTCCCGCTGGAGCTTCCGCCGGAGCTCCCCCCGGAGGTCTCGCCACCCGCTGCAGGGGACTTTGAGACGTCCGAGGGAGGGGTATCGGGGGCGCCCAGGGGCTTTGGAATGGGCTCGAAGAGCCATGGGACAAGTTGTTGAGCGGTGATGTCTTTGCCCCTCCCGTCCCAGCAGTCGATGTCGCGCAGCGTCTTCAGCGTCAACTTTACGGTGGCTTGCGCGTTCCCCTGGAGCAGTTTGTCGATGTCGTAAGCCGAGTAATGCTGGCTCTTCAATCTCTCGTCCAGCGGAGGGGCTGCACTCGCCTCAAGGCGCGCGATCTGCTCCCGCAGGAGAACGTTGTCATATCGGGCCTGAGACAGCTCCTCGCGAAGTGCGGCTTGAGCGGAATCCTGAACGACAGAAGGTTAGCATAAGAGAAGGGCTAGGAAGGCGAGAACAAGTGATTGTGAAAGGTCTCGCTTACCCCTTCCGCTTGGCGCGAGGATAACAGTTGCTGGGTCTCGGCCAGCTCCTTGGCCAGAGAGGCCGCCTGGGCCACCGCATCGTCCCTGGCCTTGAACATATCTTGGAAGTTGCGATCTATCGTAATGTTCCGCCGGGTGCACATGTGTGCAAGCTCCAGCCCACGCATTAAAGCGCGAGTGGAGTCGTATGCCAACAGCCGGGTCGACATCCTGTCGTAGATGCTAGCGTCCTCCCGGCTGTAGAGGCCATATCCTAAGGCAAAAGCTTCGCCGGTGACCTCGTCTCGCTCCGCCCAGCTCGGCAAGAGAGACGAGATCGTGACCTTGTTGGCGTCAGGGTCCCATTGCAGCAGTGGCTTGTTCTCCGCGTCCAGACACCTCACGCCGAGACCAAAGTTGCGATGACCACGCGGCACCTCGTCAGACAGGGGTTGGCCGGAGGTCCCGGCGGCGGCACCCTCGCTCTCGGTGGTGCCAGGGGTCCGAGGGTTCTCGGCAGGAGTCCCGGGGCCGCCCCTGGTGGCCGCAATCCTGCTTACTATCTGCAGGACCTCCTCGAAGGAGCGGCCGGCGGGGAGAGGTTGGACGGGCGGTACAACAACAGCCTTGCCCTTCTCGGTATCCGTGGTCTTGGGCCTCTTGATTGGCTGAGGTGCGGAAGGACCAGGCTTTCGCTTCGCGACGCCGCTTGAAGGGGGGGGGGGGGGGGGGGCTCTTTTCGGCAGGCTTGAGCAGCGACTTTCGCGAGAGCCAGTGGGTCCCTAGGAGGCTGACTCCCTCCGGCGAACCTCATCAAAGGGCTGGCGAAGAGGGATCTCGCGCTCTCCTGCGAAAACAATTGCGATAAATTCCAGCCTTGGAAAAAGCAAGAAAAAGGCAAATACAGGCGAGATCTTACCTTCTCCCGGAAGTACAGGAGGAAGAGAATCGACGTCTCGCCGGAGGTAGAGGACGTCGAAATCCTTGGTTCCGAAGAACTCAAGGAGGGCACTCTCGCGGGAGCCCAAGGACGGAGGCTTGTAGGCGGCATCCTCGTATTGGATGGGGGCTAGGGGTACGTTCCCGAAGTCGCCAGAGATGTAGATGAACCTCTCGCCCCAGTGATGATGCTTGTTAGCGAGACCGATGTCTTCAGCAGTTGCCCGGAGAAGAACACCACGCCTCCTTTCGCGCGGAAGGTAAATAGCTTGCGGAAGATCGGCAAGCTGAACTAGATCCGCTCGGACCGCATGTAGCATATGAATGCCACGAGAATAGCAACTGAATTCGGGTTCAGCTGTGCGGGAACCACCCCGTAGTACCGGAGGGCCTGCCGCATCTCAGGCCACAGCGGGAGGCGGAAGCCCACCTCGAAGTGTTCAATAGGGATGGCGAGCTCCCCCTCCCCAGCGGTGTTCACTTTGTCATGACTACCCGGGTTCCGCGCGGTGAAGCCGGCGGGAACATGCTGGGTCTTGATCTGGTTGAACTCTTCCACAGTGAGAGTGCAGGAGGGGAAAAGGTGCTTTTGGAAAGCTTCCGCGCAATTGGATCGTCCTTCACCACCGCCCGGCATCGCAATAGGGTTTGAAGGCGAGATCTGCGAGGAGAAGGCGAGAGCGAGAACTGGGCGAGAACGGAAGTGGAAGACAGAGACGGGCGAGAGCTTAGCGAAGACCGCGAGAACAACAACAAAGGAGAGAGAGGCTGGAATCAGAGAAATGAATGTGGTAGGTGTGAGCCTCCTATTTATAGAAAATCGTGGTAATGATGGCTGTTTTTAAAAAGGTGGCGGGGGTACAGCCGGCGCGTCCTGGGTCAGCGGCGCTTTGTTTTTCCCGCCCGAATCTGACAGCGACCGATTAACTAAGTAACTGGCGCAAACGTTGCGAAATGTCATACGGCCGGCAAGGTAGGCGGAAGCGAGGTGGCTCTCGCCACCCCAAAGACCTGGGAAAATAACTCATACGCATACAAAAATATTAAAGACAGAGCTATTGCTCTCGCTGAGCGGGAAAGCGATAAAATAATAAGCGAATAAGGTGCGGGAACATTAGTGACAACTCCAAGCGAATAAATAAGGGTACATTAGAGAAGGGAAGGCCTGGGGAAGAGGAGGGGAGGTCTCGCGCTTCAGTATGGCTCCCAGCGCCATTTGCCTCGGTCCCGCAGCTTGGTCCGTGGGGGCGCCTGCGGGTTGAAGTAGGACGACAGAACGCTGCATCCCAGGTCGACCCGGTGAGATAGATCCCGGATTCTCTCGATGCATCTCTCAGGTGAGGACCCGGCGGTAGCTCCCCCAGGCCGGTCCATCTCGCCCATAAGGTAGTCTCGCTCCAAGGACTCCAGGCTCTTCTCCACTGACTGGCGAAACTCTTTGGTCGCGAGGTCGCGGACCCGTTCTCGCCGGATGAGCTTCGACAGTATGGCGGCGACCTTCTTCCCCCGTCTTTTCGCGCTCCCGGCACCGGTCAGGATCTCCTCCATCTCGTCAGATGAAGGGAAGGGAGAGCTCTCGCCATCTTCTCCTTCTCTTTCTTCTTCTTCTTCTTCTTCTTCTCCTCTACCTCAGCGCCAGGCCGCGAGTCCATGTCCCCTGTCAGAAGAATCCCCATTTTAGCGGAAGCTAAAGGATAGCAGCGATAAAACGGCCGTATACCTTCGGAGTGACGAGGCCCCCCGGTCGACGGCAGGCGAGAAGGCCCAGCCCCCCCTCAGCTCCAAAGAGGAGGTGGATTGGCTTTCCTTTGCCGGGGGGGGGGGGGGTAAACTTTGCAGATGGTGATCCCGGCCTGATCGAGAGCGGGGGAGCGGGTCTCCTCAGCCGCTGGAGGGCTAACGTCTAGCGGTGGCACAGGGATCTCAGCATTTTTTCCTCTCGCCGGTAGGGAGGAATCAACCACATGGGCAGACTGATTCGCAGTTCTCGCCCCACCATCCTGGGTGGCGAGATCCGAAGGTGCAGAAACCAACGCTGCGAGGAATCAGGTCAGCGTTAAAAATACCAATCGAAGGCGAAAAGGGAACCTTTACCAGCGGTGTTCGGGTCTGGTGGAGGAGGCGCCTTGGGAACCTGTGGTTGGTTATCATGATGGCTAGAAGGTGGATCCAGAGGTTCTCGCGGGGACGCGGCAGCATCAGGGACCGTCTCCTGCGAGAGGTATCAGGTTAAAAAAATTAAACAGCTGGTTGTTAATTGGTATATCAAGCTTACCTTCCGCGGCGAGGTGCCGTCCGTGCGACTAGGGGTCGGGGTGGGCGGGCTCCTGTTCTCGCGGGATAGGTCCCGCTGAACCACCTTCGCCTTCTTCTTCTTCTTCTTCGGCAGAGAAGGCTCAGCGACTGACGATTGTCTCGCTAGCCATGGGGCGACCAGGGCACTGTTAGCCCTAGCTCGCGCCTGCGCCGCGTTAATACGGTCCTGCAGATCCTGCGGAAGCGGTTTATCGGCACGCTTGGAAGGCATAGCGCGAGAGGGCGAGAGCTCAGGGGGAGAATGACGACTCGAGGGAAGTGTTGTGACCGTCTATCGGCACTCATATTTATAGGCGCCGTACGGCCCACCGAAAGATTCCCTGACGTTGACACGTGCTCAGCGAATATTTGGGTTGGACATGTCTTTTCGAGCGCGGTGCTAGCTCAAAAAGAGCGGGGATTGTGTACAACCCATATTCGCTAAGCCAGACGAGGAGGCACAATGGTCACAGGTGGGTTAGCCGAAGTGTTCCCGCCCTAAGGAGGATCTCGCCCAAAGAAGGCGGCACCAGCTCTCGCCGGATCGCTGAATGAGAAACCGTAGGCCGAGAGCGTCGAGTGCGGTCTGAGCGGAAGCGCTCTCGCCCAAACCAAGCTTCTATCCCGAGAAGTTCTCGCCTACGCTGGGCGAGAACGTTCGCGCCACGCCCTGGGCCGAAGGGTCTCGGCACAGCTCTCGCCGAGTGGGGCCCAGGGTCTTTGGAGGAATGTCTTAATTGCCCTCAGGAGAAATTACTTCAGTACCCTCAGAAAAGCAGCGGAATTCGGCTATTGGCAGACCAACTAGGGGCATTTCAGTAATCTCAAGGCAGCAAAAACTATAAATAGACCCATAAGGGCTCCTTGGAAAGCAAGCGATCATTGACTCCGAAATTCTAGTGCTTTCTGAGGAGCTCCTAGCCCAGCTTTGGCTTTGGAGGGGAAGCTCTCAGAGATCTTCCAGGTGTGAGGTGGGACCTCCCTGCTGAGGCTTTTGGGTCAGTCTTAGGTCCTTAGAATCCAGTCAAGGGGTGAGACTTGAGAGAAGTAGGTTTCGGCTGCACCCCTTTTTCTTCGAACTTCAGTTGGGGTCATATTTGGCTTCAACACACTGTCTGCTCTATTGCGACTCCCTAGGGACTTATCAGCACCACTCCTCCCCTGAGGGAATGTTTTCCCGAGGCCCCATCAACCATCATCTTCCACGCTTCCTGTGACGGCTGCTCTCCCTCCTCGACTTAAACAACGTAATCTGCCAGAAAGTCCGCCACTGCTTGCGCCTTGATGGAGAGTCTCGGGACAAAAGTGATGTCGAACTCGCTTAGTTCAATGGACCACTTGGCAAGTCTTCCCGAGTGCTCTACCCCTTCAAAGATCTTGAGAAGAGGATGGTCGGTCACCACACTAATCGAGTGTGCTTGAAAATACGGCCGGAGTTTTCTTGCAGAGATAACTAAAGCGTAAGCCAGCTTTTCAAGGATGGGGTGGCGGAGCTCTGCCTTCTTCAAGATCCGGCTGACGTAGTAGATGGGCAGTTGCTTCTTTCCTTCTTCCCTTACTAGGACGGAGCTCACCGCCTCCGCTCCTACTCCAAGGTACATGGTCATGTCCTCCCCTTCTTTTGGGCCCTGAAGCAGAGGAGCCTGAGAGAGCTGTATCTTCAGCCCTTGGAAGGCTTCTTCGCACTCGGCGGTCCACTCAAACCTTTGGTTCCCTCACAACACCTTAAAGAATGAAGAACACTTGTCTACTGACCTGGAGAGGAACCTGTTCAACCCAGCTAGTTTGCATGTCAAGCGTTGGACCTCCTTGGCATCGCGAGGTGATTCCAAATCCAGGATGGCCTTCACCTTGTCCGGGTTAGGCTCCACCACTGCCAGAGTCAAAAGGTGCCCAAGGAACTTCCCGTGGCTGGCCCCGAAGACACACTTCAAGGGGTTCAGCCTCATCTTGAATCTCCGCAGGGTGGAGAACGTCTCTTTTAGATCCTTCAGGTGTGAATCCACGCACTTGCTCTTGATCATTAGGTCATCGACATAGACCTCCAAGTTTCTCCCCCTTTGATCTCGGAAGACCCGATCCATCATGCGTTGGTATGTAGCCCCTGCGTTCTTCAACCAAAAGGGCATCATTTTATAACTAAAGCACCCCTCCCTCGTGATGAAGGAAACATCCTTGACATCGGGAGGGTGCATCCAGATCTGGTGATAACCTGAAAAAGCATCCAAAAAGCTCATAATAGAAAACCGACGGCTGAATCAACCAGCGCGTCGATCCGAGGCAGGGGGTAGCAATCCTTAGGGCATGATTTATTTAATAAATAAAAATCGATACACATTCTCCATTTACCACCCACCTTTTTAACCATTACCACATTGGAGATCCAGCCTGGATACTGGATCTCTAAGATGAAGCCGGCCTTCAAGATCTTCCTGACCTCTTCGCGGATGGGCTCCTCAGCTGGTGGCGATGGCTCTTATCTTTTGGCGTAGGGCGAGTGCGGGGGTCCAAGTTCAGGCGGTGGCAGACCACGTCCGCGTCGATGCCCGACATGTCTGCCGCGCTCCAAGGAAGATATCGATGTTGCTTTGAATGCAGGCCCGCACTCGCTCCCGGGCCTCGGGACTCAAGCCCCCGCTGACCCACACCCTCTGCACCTGCCCTGCCCTGGTGAAGACCTCCATCTCAACTACTTCTTCGACCGGCTCCAACCGCGACTACTCCCAGCCTACCCTTGCCTCTTCCTCCAGCTCCAGCTCCTCCCTTCCTACCTCCTCCTCGATCTCCATTGCCTCCTCCGCCCCCTCCTGTTGCTGCTCGACGTCCACGCCCCTTGGGCATCTCCCTTAGCTCCTCTTGCTTCTTGCTCTTCTACCTCCATCGCCCCCCCGGGCTCTCATGAACTTCGTCCCTCTGGACCTCCTGCATATCTCCTCCCTGCTGCTCCTCCTCAATCTCCTCCCCTCTGACTTCCTCTTCAGCTACATCTCTCGCCTCCGCTAGGCTCACCTCCTCTTCTCCGACAACCTCTTCATGTGCTGCCATCTCCTTCTCCAACTCCTCTGCCTCTGTCATCCAAGATATGGTGTCGAATGTCGTAAAGTAGCACTGTCTTGACACCTTCGGGTCCCCTCTGACCCTGACCTGCACCCCTCCATTGTTGAACTTGAGGCACTGATGAACGAGGAGGGGACGCAGCGAAAGGCGCTGATGAGGGGGTGCCAAAGATGGCGTTATAGCTGCTTGGGAGTCCACAATCACGAACCTGTAGTTCCGTGACACGCCCCCCAACTTCACGTGTAGCCCTACTCCCCCTTCCACTTCCTTCCTCTCTCCAGAGAACCCGAACAGCGGTCCATCCGAATCCAAGATCCTTTTCCACTCAACCCTCATCTCATCGAAGGCCTTCTTGAAGATAACATTTACCGAGCTCCCGTTATCCACCAGTATCCTCGAGACCATGAAATTCTCCACCGCCGTCTGGATCACCAGGGCGTCGTAGAACGGATCTTCGTAGTCTGGCATGTCTGCTGACGAGAAGGTGATCTTTTCTTCTGGTGGGGGAGCCTGGGAGGTAGAGGCGACCCCTCTTCGGTACATGGTTTGAAGGCTCCCTTTGCGAGTTGCCTTGATCCCCACTCCTCCATGGATCACCCCGATTCCTCCCGGGTTCCCACATCTACCCGATCTTCACACCTATCCTCCATCTCCCCCTGTTGTACTTCCATGATCCTAACGGGCGGAACTTGCCTCCCTGCTCCTCTGCTTCCCTCATCTCCAAGAACTCAGGGCAGGTGGTCGTTGTGTGACCCTCCTCCTGGTGGAAGTCACAAAAGAGCAACGCCACCATCCCCTTCTACCTTCTCCTCATCCTCTTCTCCTGCTCCTCGAACTCCTCTTCTCGCTCCTCTTCCTCTGCCCACCTCCATGGCCTCTTACGGCGGCGGGACACGACCCCTTGGCTCCTGCCTCCACGCCAGTTGGTCGAACCTCCTGGGTTCCCGTAGGTTATCTCTTCCCTGATAGCCTCCTCCTTGGCCCTGGGGGCGACCCTCCTGGGGCTTCCAACCCAAACGGTTGTTCGGCTCCCGGGCCCCAATCCCTGCTGCTGCCCATGCCTTTGGGCTCTTCCCTTCTCCTTTCTTCTCTTTGCTCCTCTACTCTCTCTGCTCCTTCTGCCTTCCTGTTGCAGGTTCCTTCACATCATCTTCCGCAAGCCTTGCCAACTTCCTGGCGAACTCTGGGTTTGCCCTCTCGAAGTCTATCTCTTTCGCCGCCCTCTCCATGAGTTCCTCAAAGGAGAGGGGGCACTCTCTTTAAGTCCATACGGAAAAATCCCGGCCTCAGCCCCAGGGTAAAGGCGAGCATCAACGCGTACCCTGATACCTCCTGGATCAGGAGGATATCTTCCTGAAACCGGTCACATAGTGACCCAGTGTCTCATCCGGCTTCTGCCTCACGCAAACAAGCATTCCACCTCCTTCTTCCGCTTCTTCGATGTGAGAACCTCAACAGGAAACTTCTTTGCAGATCTTCAAAATAGTAGATCGACCTTACTGGCAACTGGTGGAACCAGTCTCGAGCCTTCTACTTCAACGTGATGCAAATAGCCGGCACTTGAAGGCATCCATCATCTGCCTTATCGAAACGACATCTTCAAACCACTGCACGTGTTGTACAGGGTCATCCTTTCCTGAGTAGTAGTACATGTCAAGCTCCCGGAACCCCTCCGGTACCGGAGCTGAGATGATGAGCTCGCTGAAAGGACTCTCACCTCCTGCCTAGCGAGAGGGCACGTCCCGCGGCCTCAGCTGGCTGGCCCGATCCGCGAGACCGTGCCCAGGGAAGAGTTCTCGCACTGCTGCCTCCCTCTCGCCCAAATCGGTCAAAGCCTCCTTACCCAGGCGCTGGCCTGGGAAGAGCTCCCGTACGGCCACGTCCCTCTCGCCAGCCTCTGCCGGGACCTCCTTCCCCGGGCGCTGTCCAGGGGCGTTCTCGCCCAAGAGTGGGACCTCCACTATCGGAACCTGAGGTGTGGCCAACTCACTTTGGGCCGAGAAGGCCAAGCTGATGGTCTGTAGGACTTCTCGCCTGAAGTCTCCAACATCTTCCTCGTCACCTCCTCTCCCTAGTGGGGGAGCCTCCAGAACCAGACCCTTCACCTTCATCTCCAACTATGGGACAAAACTCAGGCTCTCCTGTATCAGCTGCTTTCCACGCTCACCGCACCAGAAACTGTTGAGCCAAAAATGACTCAACGGGAGTTCACAACAGGGGTGCAGCTAATACCTACTTCTCTCAAGCCTTGACCTCGACTGATTCAAAGGACCTAAGACTGACCCAAAGAATCAGCAAGGAGGTCCCACCTCACACCTGGAAGATCTCTGAGAGCTTCCCCTCCAAAGCAAAAAGCTGGGCTAGGAGCTCCTCAGAAGGCACTGGAAATTGGAAGATTATGAAAGGTTTCCTTCTAAGGAGCCCTTATGGGTCTATTTATAGCCTCTTGCTGACCTGAGATTACTGAAATACCCGTAGTTGATCTGCTAATAGCCAAATCCTGCGTTTTATCCTGAGGGTATATGGGTAATTTTACCTGAGGGCAATTAGGCATTTACCCCGGGCCCTGGGCCCCACCTGGCGAGAACTCTGAGCGAGAGCTTTCCTGCCCAGAGTCTGGCGCAAGCGGTCTCGCCGGCTTATACGAGAGAGCTCCTTCAAGACAGGAGCTTGGTGCAAGCGCAAGCGTTCCCGCCCATTATGGGCGAGAACTTCATTCTTTAGGGTGGGAACTCCTCTGGCTAGCCTAATTGACCGTTGGTGCCTCCTGGTCTGACTCAGCGAATATGGGGTGTGTATATTGAGTATGTGAGTCTTACTTAGACCCGAGCTCCCATATTGCACTGGAACAATGCCTTAGTGACATCGAATCTCTCTTGACGAGCTTGCCTTGAAACATTTTCTGAGATCCTTGTCAATTTCCTTGGAACCCATGCTCTTGTGTTGCTTTGAAGCTCATAGTTCATGGTCGCAAGCATGAGACATTCAATGTCTAAGGAGTCATCGAGATACTTCTTGTAAGCATCTTTATCAACACGGGACGCATTCCCGGCAGGCTCGTTAGGGGATACCTCTTCCAAAGCAAAGTTCTTGCGCTCTTGCCTGAGAATAATTCTCAGGTCCTACACCAGTCAAAATAATTGTTTCACTTAGCTTTTCCTTCTCAAGGATTGCTCTGAGGGATAGGGTGGAGTGTGAGCCTTGTCATGGATATTATACAAGGATACAAGCAAAGCAAATTATTAGTACATTTAAAATATTATTTTCTCTTTCGATTAGTACTTTAATCAAAATACCTGCAACTATTTTATTAAATTGATA
>JBBWWR010000039.1:0-160253 GCA_039583875.1 Platanthera guangdongensis
CCTCTCCCACGAGTGGGCGGTGAGTGTGTGGTATTCCTCCGGGTAGATATGGTTTATCCCGTAGTTTTGCATTTAGAGTCCGGAATCGAAGTATGGAAATAGTGTAACACAACCTATCTGCCGCATAGCATATAGCAGTAGGTCCGGTCGGGGCCTGACTCCATACACAGACAGACCGAAGGTCATTCAATGGGAACCATCTTGCTAATAAACAATGTCATACATAGAGTACATTCTAGCGGAAGCAATTTAAAAGTCACAAATAAGAACCCTGCCAAAAGCTTGAATGTCCACTAAACAAACCCAGAAGGAATGAACGTACAATACACCAGTACTTGGCCTTATGGCCTTACAATAGTTTACTCAAATTAAAGTGTTTTCAAAACCTCAGCACGTTTGCCGGTCACACATGAATAATACAAGTAATCATTTAATTATTAGGCCTTCGAGGGCCGGCTCAGCAACATGGGCTTTTGCCCGCTTTTGCCCAAATTAGGCCTTCGAGGGCCGGCTCAGCAACATAGCTCTGCAGCACCTGCAAGCAACAATCCACCACAATGGTGGCAAACAAAAGCAACGGTCAGCTATGCTGACCAAATTATAATGACCCCGTCCCCGAACTCGGAGCGGCGATGCTCCTTCCCTGTACTTTGTTAGCATAACCAAGCAGTATAATGTAAAAACACTTCATCACAGGCATGGGCATGTGCGGCCACAAACCCCGTGCTCTCAGGGCACATTCTCGGTGAACCCGGTCAAAGTCCACGGTCTCACCACCGCCACTGGACGACAAATTTTGTGAGCATTATGGTCTTTCTGGCCAAAGCCTAAGACCCTCCATCTATGCTAACGATAAGTGTCAAGTACCTTTAGGTCTCTTTAACAGAACGACATAGAGCGGGGTACGGTTCTGCCTAACCCGTTGCTCACACCACCCTGTCACCTTAAGACATGGGCGGAGGTCAAAATTCCCCGAGTCCCAATCGCATCACACACTTCACATAACTCAGTTATGTGCAAGTTGGCTCCCATGCCACCATGTTGGCAGAAACATGGATCTGCCCAATTTTCCGGGTGCACCTTGGAGTTAGTCCCCAAGGCTCCCTACTGCAATCGACCGTGTAGAAAACCCAAAAAACAACCATCGACTCGGAGTCTTCTCCGGCCTTTCATGCAATGCAACATCACCGATCCAGACCAACTTGTCCGGGTAGGCTTCACACATCATGACTATGTACATTTCTCAATTACGGACTCTACATGTTAAACAACATGGTCTATTCATGTCTACCCGGAGGAACGCCTCACACTCACCGCAAAATCTCGAGATCGGGCTTCCTATGCAAAGGAAAAGAGGACTTCACATGTCCTGGGATGAGAATCATTACCCTAGCATTCCTCTTTGACGCCATGGAAATCTATGCTGATGAAAAGCACCGCAATGTCCTCGCCTCCATAGATCCAAACTCGGCTCGCGATTTGGGGCTTCGAAGCTCCGCCGGCGTCCGGATCTATCTTCTTTCTTCTTCCTTGCTCTCCCCTCTCTCTAGAACTTTAGAAAGAGGTAGCTTAAGAAAAATGAAGGCATCCAAACCCTATTCCCGGGTATAACCCAGCAAAAATAGCCCTGAACCGTTGGATCCCAAAATAAGGAAACAGACGGCCACGATTCACACTTAAAATCATCTTCCTGGGCCAAATACAGCTTGTAACACGCCCTGTGTCCAAGGTTGTGTGCCTCATTCGATGTCGAAACCGTCATGTCCCGAAAAGTACACGGGCTCTCGACATGCCCGTATCAGGATCGACATGCCTGTGTCATCCAGTACATGCCCGTGTAGCGGGCCATGTTCCTCCTTCGACACAGGACCAACACCAACCCGAGAAGAACACGGGTACTCGACACGCCCATGTCGAATTTGACACGCCCGTGTCAGGTTAAACACGCCTGGGCTCCAGGCCGTGTTTCACCCCCGACACAGCTCGACCAACTACCCGAGTAGGACACGGCCTGGGACACGCCTGTGTCTCAGGCCGTGTTCGATATCTCAAGTACCTTTCATCGAACACTTGAGACGATCGTCGAACTCGAGCACGACATGGCACTGGACACGCCCGTGTCTCAGGCCGTGTTCGCTGTCTCGGGTGTCTTTCGTCAACCACTAGAGTAGCTCATCTAAACCGAACACGACACGGCCCTGGGACACACCCGTGTCCCAGGCCGTGTGACCTCTACCAACTCCTAGACTTGGCTCAGAATGCCACCCGTCGCTATTTTGAGTTTCGGGGAGTTACACATAGGCATGGTATGTGAAGCCAACCCGGACATGTTGGTCTGGATCGGTGATGTTTTCATGATGCTTGTATTGCCGTAGAAAACTCTGTGCCATTTGTTTTTCATGTTTTTATACGTAGTAGATTGCAACTGGGAGCCTTGGGGACTAACCCCAAGGTGCACCCAAAAAACTGGGCAGATGCATGGTTCTGCCATCTTGGTGGCCTAGGAGCCAACTTGTGCATAACTGGGTTATGTAAAATTGTGTGATCGGTTTGGGACTCGGGGAAGCTTGACCCATGCCTATCGCTTAATTTGACATGGTGGTGTGAGCAACGGGTTGAGTGGAACTGTACTCGCTCTATGCGGTTCGGTCAAAGAGACCTAAGGTATGTGGCACTTTCCATTGGCATAGAGGGCGAGTCTTAGGCTTCGGCCGAAAAGACTATAATGCTCACGATGTTGCCGTCCTGGGGGCGATGGTGGACCGAGTTCATCGAGAATGTGCCTTGATAGCACGGGGTGTGTGTCCGTGCGTGCCTACGCCTGTGGTGAAGTGTGCTTACATTGTACGTTCACTATTATGTTTGATTATACTAATGAAATGCATGGAAGGAGCACTGCCGCCCCGATTAAGGGGCGGAGTCATTATAATTTGGTCAGCTTTAGCTGACCATTGCTTTTGTTTGCCACCGCCGCGGTGGAATGTTGATTACAGGTGCTGCGGATCCTAGTGGCAAGTAGCGGGTTAAAGCCCTTGTTGCTGAGCCGACCCTTGAAGGCCAAAGCGAATGTTTGCTCTTTATGATCATGTGTGCTCGGCCTACGTGCCGATGTATGGAAGATATTTATTGTTTAAGTAAACTCTTGTAAGGCTATAAGGACAACTATTTGTTGTATTTGTACTGTCATTCCTACTTTAGGTTGTAGTGGACATTCATGCTTTAGCATTTGGGTTCTTATAACTATTTAAAAGCTTCCGCTAGAATGCTCTGAGCTAGGATGCGTATTCCTATGCTGCTAATTTGGTATTAATACGTAACTCCACTAACTGTCTGTGGAATATGACATGGGGCCCCGACCGGATCTTCTGTTGTATTTCATGTGACGGATAGGGGTGTTACAATTTGTTATCAGACTATGGCATCAGTCGTGATTATTTGAATTCGTGGGAGAAATCTTTTAAGGGTTGGTGAGCACATGTATGTGCATCATCGTTATAACATGAAAAGAACCCATGAATGTCCACTTATGAATGAAAATACACATGTTTGAGGAACCTGCATGTTCCTATAATTGCTTTTTGCAATTTTGTTTGGTCGCTTAATGGTGCGTTTATGACCATAGGTGACTAGGAGCGGTGTGCGGAAGTCGTAACTACAACATTTCACGGAGAGTAGTGCACTTAACGACGTGCCTGTGACCCCTCATTCTACAAAAACCATTCTGATGGTGGTTGTAGTGGTGTTCGCTATGTTCAAAGCACAACATGGAGGGCATGTGCAGCCCCCTATCCCTGGGATGGCTGCAGTATCGATTGGCGCGATGGCGCAAAGGGCATGTGGTAGAATGATAGCCTGCGAACATACTCTTATGTGGGTGGTTGTTTCGATGAGTCGAACGCCGCGGACTTGCTAAAGGAGGCAAGTGCACATATGGCAAGTAGTACTCGATTTTCGGGGGAATACCGAGGTCGTATTATTCTCAGGGTCGGGTTGACTATTCCTACTCCTCTAGGAGAACTATTATTTTACTGAAAGTAAGGTGGAGATTTTAATTAACTAAAGACGGAAAAAATAAAAGAGCGAAAAATGATTTAGAAAAATTCGATGAAGGGTTAACGCTCGGCACCGAATCGAATTAAGACGAAAATAACTTTTAATAATTATTGAAGTTAGTTTTCAAATTAATAAAAGGCAACTTGGCCGTGGAGGTTCCACATATATGAGCTCACCTAACTATAGGGATATCGCTCACCTGAACGCTAAGACTATTCGACCGAACGTTAGTCTGACGAAGGATTCCTCTTAACGCCCGCTTTACGCTAAGAACCCTGCTATTGGGTGGGGAACCCAATCCGGAAGAATTACGCTTGTCCTCTCTCAAGGGTATGCACGTAACTCTCTTTACCCAGGGGTGATCTATCCATACGCATGGCCTCTCGGCTAGCTAGCGTATGGATAATGAAAATAGGGCCACACATCGATATGTGGTCCTACGCGTCGTTAACCAGGGGTAAACCTTAAGTCCTTAAATTAAAGTGAAAATAAAGAACTTTAATTATTTAAAATTATTTTAAATGTCCCAATGCTCTTCGATGCCGAGGCTAATAACGATTAGTCACACATCGGTATGGGGACGACTTTATAATTTGATGAGGCACGAGTTCGTAATCAAGCGCTAAAGGGTTACAAGAAGAAGACATGAAGATAACAAACATTTAGAAAATTTGAAAAGTTAGCTAAAATGAGAACTCACACACACTTCAAATTATAAATAAACAAAAAAACTAAGTTACAAAAAAGGAAAATTACAAGTACTACTCAAACGTGTAGGCGGAAAATAAGGGCGCGCCATTTAACTCTTAATGAGTAGGCGGAAAAACAAAGAAAATTACAAGTCCTACTCAAATGAGTAGGCGGGAAATAAAAACACGTCATTTAACTCTTTATGAGTGGGCGGAAATAAATGCGCACACACACACACACTCTACACGAATTAAAAGAAATCAATAAAACTATCTCCTACACACAACACACTCTACATAATTGAAGAAAGCAATAAAATAAAGCATTAAAATTTATCTCCTACACACACACACTCTACATAATTGAAGAAAGCATAAAAAAGCATGAAAACTTATGCTCATACACTCACACACACATCATGAAATTTTAAAGAACAAAATGAAAACCTAACTCCTACACTCACACACACAAATTTAAAACAAAATGAAAGTTACCTAAAAATTAAAACAACTATTGTTTATACTTAGATTTTATCAAAAACACATAAAAAGAACGAATTAAAAACTAAAAGAACAAAAGTTTTTCAAAATAAAGCTAAATTCAAAGGTGCTCAAAAATTAAAATTATAACTTTTTCATTCTTAAGAGTTCATAAAAGTGCTAAAAAAGTTGAAATAAAATTTAAAAGAACAAAAAGGGTTTACATCGTAAAATAAAGCTAAGTAAAAAAAAAATCAAAAACACTTTAATAACTCTTTTACAAATCCATAAGAATGAAAATCTTAAAGCAACTATAACCCTAACATGGAGACAAACCAAACAAGGGAAAGCAATATAACTAAACAAATTACACACACACACACACACACACACACACACACACACACACTTTTCATAAATAGAAATGCTAAGAAATACAAAGAGATAAAAAGAGAAAGAGATGAGCTACCCAAATAAACTTTCATGCCATGGAGAGAGAGAAAAAGACACATTTTTTATTATGAAATTGAAACTATTACAAAGCTAAAGCTAAAGCAAAAAACAAACATAAAAGGAAGGGGGGAGAAATCTCCTTACATAGCACTTGAATCCACAAGGGCAGCCCACAAAACACACAAAATTGGCTCAAAATGGTGAACCCCTGGTTCTTACAGAAATGGCCTATTTTTAGAGAAAATTTCCTAAGAACACACCCTCCTACACGGGCATGTCGGGGGGGGGGGGGTGTCACTACTGTTCATGAGGTGATCGTCAAATTGACGGGAAAGTTAACTTCATGACTATACACGAGGATGTCACGCCCTCGGTCATGGGCGTGACTCTGGGCGTGTCGGGGAGGTGGAACTGGGCGCGGGTTGCATCAAAAGATACCAGCGGCATCTTGTCGGGCCAGGTGGAGAAGTCACGCCCCAGGTCATGGGCGTGACTCTGGGCGTGTCGGCTTGGTCGACGATTGTCGAGCAAATTTTGTCGAGCTTGAGTGTCACAACCATGGTTACGGGGCGTGTCAAATGATACGGGCGTGGCCCCGGTCGTGTCAATCTTTTCTTATCAAATTCTTCTGATTCCACGGGAAATGAAGTGTCACGGCCTGGTCACGGGCGTGACCCAAAGTACATGGGTGTGACTTGGCAAAATTTTGACATTTTTCCTGAAATTTTCAGAAAATCAAAATAAAGTAAGTAAGAATAATTTTTACAAAAAGAAAGCAATTTATTAAATAAAACTAACTAAAAAAGATAAAATTAAACTAAAATGACATAACAAAAATACTATAAAATAGGTATATTTACAACTTATCAAATACTCCCATACTTAAGCTTTTGTTATTCCAGAGCAAAAGTTTGAGGTGAACTTATAAGGAATAGAAAAAATTCTAAGTTTAGCTACCGCTTAATTAATTATAAGAGAGATCTAAATAAACATACGGGGTGTAAGAGTTAAGTCCTAAAATTATGTAGATGACTTAAATAGCGCAAAAGGTTTGGCCAAAAGACTTCTTGATGTAATCAAATAGAAAGCAATAATTATAATGGTTAGATAAAAAAAAATAGTTTGGAATTATATGAACTTTAGCTTATAGGAGTTTTACTGAAAATAATGCAATTTATAAATTATGCTCTCAAAAAGATTTTTGAATTAATTCTAGAATCGTGAAATTGGCTAAGGGGTTGATGTTGGTTTATGAAGAGGGTTTGGGTATTGAGGTGAGGTAATTTTTTCTCGAACCTCAAATTTTTTCTTTTTTGGATTATTAGGAAAATGAAATCTTATTTTCCTAATATCATTTTTTTCTTTTTCAACTTCATAATAAAATTGACCCAATGTATTTGTGTGGGAGTAATGAATTTTATCCTATTACTCTGTAACATATAATTTTTTAAAATTATTGTGTGTCTATGTTTACGGAACGAAATCTTATTCCCATTGACATATAATCTTTTTTTTGGATAGAAATTTTATCATGCCAAGTAAGGCATGATAAGGGGAGAAAAGAAAACTAGATTTTTAATTGAAAATTTTTTTTTGAGAGCAACCTTAATAAATTGTACGTTCTAATTTTTCAGAAAGCTAAAAGTAAACATAATTGAATTCTATAGTCGTTAGTTTTTAACATAATACACGTGCTCCTATCAATGAAAAATTAGAAGTAGTGCCTAAAACGAGTTCGCTATTTTTAACAAAGCATAATGAATTCTTTAAAACTTAACCACGACTATTTAAATTTTTCAATCAATAATTAACAAACAAATAGTAAACAAAGAATTAATAAAATTCTCATATAAATAAACTCAAAACAGAATTTTTAGATAACAAGAAAAATAAGAATGGTATACTTGATTTATTTGTTTCAAAACATTTTTTTTAGATTTTTATAGCTTTTATCATCATTTTTTTGTGTTTTTAATTTATCTTTTTTTGAATTTTTGTTTTGTTTTACTCAATTGTTTTTGAATTTTTGACTTATTATCTTTTTTTTTGTTTTCTTTTTAAATTTGTTAATATATACATACGGAAAACGATAAGAAATATATATATTTTTTTGAACTATATTTTTTTTTCTAATTTTTTGGATTTTCTGGTTTTTATAAGCAAATATTTACAAAAATAAGGAAAGAGAGAAATGATAATTACAAAGAATTGAAAGAAAGGAAGAGGAAAAAGAGAGAAAAGAAAAAAAATATTTACAAAAGATATTTACAAAATAAAACTAAAATTTTTTTTTTGGGATTTTTGTTTTATAATTTTTTGGGATTTTTGTTTTATAATTTTGTTTGGAATTTTTGTAATAAAAAGAAAGTAAAAGAATTTTTTTTTGGATTTTTCATTTTAAATTTTTTTTGCTGTTATATATATTTTTTATATTTTTTTTTGGAGTGCAGAAAGTAGAAGTACAGTGCAGAAAATAGAAGTGCGGGAAATAAAGCGAGAAAATACCATCATACTTAAGTACAACATTGTCCACAATGTTACAACGTAAGTATGCAAAACAAAAAGAAAATGCAATATTTATAAAGAAAATAAAGAGCGCGGGGGGGGGGGGGGGTAGAAGCTTCCCTGAAACGCGTTTTGGGAGGCCCATCAGAAACCCTGCAGTTATTAGAAAAAGTAGCAAACATAATAAATAAAGAGCGAAAAAGATAAGCGAGGGGTGCCTCCCAGGAGTGCTTTGTTTATAGTCGTGTAGCTTGACTACTTTGGCGGGTTTATAATGTTGAGGAAAGTTATGGTTTCGTAATGCTCGATCACTGGGTCGCCCGCTATGTATAACTTTAGCCGATGACCGTTTACTTTAAACGAACCTTTTTCCGGGTGGGAGGCGAGTACAGTCCCATATGGAAAAACTTCTGCAACTATGAAAGGACCGAACCAACGTGATTTTAGTTTACCCGGAAAAAGCCTAAGACGTGAATTATACAGAAGGACAAGATCGCCCGGAGAAAAAAATTTTGGGGACTTTATTTTTCGATGGTGATATAACATAGAACGCTCCTTATAGAACTTATTGCTCTCGTAAGCGTTTGCACGCCATTCATCGAGCTCGTTTAGTTGCAGTTTTCTAATCTGAGCGGTAAAGTTGGCGTCGAGGTTTAAGAGTTTTAAAGCCCAAAGAGCGCGATGCTCTAGTTCTACGGGTAAATGACACGCTTTTCCATAGACTAACCAGAATGGCGTACAACCAATTGCGGTTTTGTATATCGTCTGATACGCCCACAACGCATCGTCGGGTTTAACGGACCAATCTTTCCTATTTAGTGAAACTATTTTTTCTAATATTCGCTTAATCTCTCGATTGACTACCTCTACTTAGCTACTGGTTTGCGGATGGTAGGGGTGGCAAGTTTGTGCGTGATGCCGTATTTAGCTAATGACTTAGCCATTTGGGTGTTGCAGAAATGCGTTCCCCTATCACTAACAATTGCGCGAGGCGTGCCGAAGCGAGAAAATAGTTTTTTAAGAAATGTAACGACGACTTGCGCAACGTTGCTTGGGAGAGATTGCGCTTCCGCCCACCTCGATATGTAGTCGACCGCCACTAAAATATACATATTTTTGAAAGAGGGAGGTAGGGGCAAACAAAATCTATGCCCCATAAATCGAAGACTTTGAATTCTAAAAACATGTTTTGGGGCATCTCGTCGCGACAAGAGATGTTACCCGACCGCTGACAGCTATCGCATGCGCGCACAAAAGTGTGTGCGTCTTTGAAGAGAGTGGGACAAAAGTAGCCCGCCTCTAGCGCCTTGCGAGCAGTCTGGTTGGCTTGATAATGCCCACCGGCCGGACCCTCGTGGCAGTGCTTAAGAATTTGCTAGTACTATACACTCGCGACACATCTTCGGACCGCTTGGTCCGCACAGATATGAAAAAGAAAAGGGTCCTCCCAAAAGAAATTTTTTAAGTCAGAAAACAATTTCTTCTTTTGCTGGCTTGAAAAGTCTTTTGGAAGCACCCTCTCAACTAAATAGTTCGCAAAATCTGCGAACCAAGGCGGGGAAGATGAACAAGTAGATACCGCTAGGAGGCGTTCCTCGGGGAATCTGTCATTTATGTCAGATTCGACGAGCGCTTCCGCACCGGGATTTTCTAAGCGGGAGAGGTGATCGGCGGCTAAAAGTTTCGCGCCCCTCATATCCCGGATCTCTAAATCGAACTCCTGCAGGAGGAGGATCCATCGAAGAAGGCGGGGCTTCACATCATTTTTAGCTAATAAATATTTAAGAGCGGAGTGATCTGTAAATACGATAACTTTAGATGGCGTTATATACGAGCGAAACTTATCAAAAGCGAAAACGACGGTGAAGAGTTCCATTTCCGTCGTGGTGTAATTTACTTGTGCGAAAGTGAGCGTCTTGCTAGCGTAATAAATGAGATGAAAATGTTTGTCTACGCATTGGCCAAGAACGGCACCTAAGGCAATATCACTAGAATCACACATAATTTCAAACGGAAGGAACCAATTAGGGGCCACTAAAATTGGTGTGGTGATAAGTTTTTGTTTTATTAAATTAAAGGCGGACTAGCATTCGCTACTAAAGATAAAACGTGATTCCTTTTCCAAGAGGTGAGTTAGCGGCTTTTTTATTTTTCAAAAGTCTTGAATGAAACGTCAGTAAAAGCCCGCATGACCTAAGAAACTCCTAATAGATTTTACGTTTGTTGGATGCAGAAGTTTTTCTATGATTTTTATCTTGGCCTTATCCACCTCAATCCCCTTAGACGAAATCATATGGCCGAGGACCAAACCTCCTCGAACCATAAAGTTACACTTTTCCCAATTTAAAACAAGGCTTGTGTCCCCGCACCGTTGGAGGACACGATCTAGATTGTGAAGGCAATCGAGAAAAGAGCGTCCGAAAATAGAAAAGTCATCCATAAAGACTTCCATAATGTCTTCTACTAGCTCACCAAAGATCGCTAGCATACATCGTTGGAATGTAGCCGGCGTATTGCAGAGTCCAAATGGCATTCTTCGGTATGCGAAGGTGCCAAACGGGCAATTAAAAGTTGTTTTCTCTTGATCATCTGGGGAAATGGGGATTTGGAAAAACCCCGATAAACCACCAAGAAAATAATAATATGGATGACCGGATAAACGCTCTAAAATCTGGTCCAGAAACGGTAGTGGGAAATGTTCCTTGCGGCTGGCATCATTAAGTTTTCTATAATCGATGCACACTCGCCAACCCGTAACAGTACGAGTTGGAACGAGCTCGTTATGCTCATTCGCCATTATGGTTAGACCGCCCTTCTTTGGCACGACATGCACGGGACTAACCCATGCACTGTCCGAAATAGGGTAGATAATCCCCGCATCTAATAACTTAATAATCTCAGCTTTAACGACGTCTTTTATCTTTGGGTTAAGACGACGCTGCGGCTGAATCGTTTTGCGGCAATTATCGTTATGAAATATCTTATGGGTGCAAAAGGAGGGGTTAATCCCCTTTAAGTCAGAGATTTGTCACGCAATTGTGCGGCGATGTTTAAGTAAAACTTCCAATAAATCGGAAGTCTCTGAATCACTCAAGTCCGAAGAAATAATAACGGGAATCGTATTGTCTTTTCCCAAAAAAGCGTATTTGAGTGATGCGGGTAAGGGTTTGAGGTCTAGGATGGGCGGTTCTTCTAGGGATGTTTTAATTCCTATGTCTTTCTTACCAATTGGTTCGAAAGTCAAGTCTATAGAGGTATCCTCATCGCATGTAAAATTTTCGAGCGCATAAATATTGTCGTTTAAAAACACGGACTCGAAAATGGGAGAAGAACGATCTCCAAAAATGTATCTAAAGAATAGCAGAAATCATCACTCGATGACGAATTGTCAATCGAGGGATTAATAGAGAAAGTAACTTGATAATCTCCTACCCGGAGGAGAAGACGACCATTACTAACATCTATTAGTATGCGGGAGGTGGCGAGAAGAGGGCGATCGAGTATTATTGGTACCTCAGTGTCCTCCTCGATGTCTAAGATGACGAAGTCTACCGGAAAGGTAAACTTATCAACTCGGACAAGTACATCCTCCACTACCCCGATAGGGAACTTAACCGAGTGATCTGCTAATTGGATGCGCATATTCATAGGACTAGGAGTACCCAAACCTAAACGTTGAAAGAGCGAGAATGACATAAGATTAATGCTAGCCCCTAAATTAGCTAAGGCGTATTTTACCAATATATTGCCAAAAAGGCACGAGATGGAAAACCGTCCCGGGTCATTTTGTTTTGTGGCAATTTATTAGTAAGGGCCGCCGAGTAGACAACGTTGAGAGATACATGTGAAATATCATCTAATTTACGTTTATTAGAAAGTAATTCTTTTAAAAATTTCGCATATTTGGGCATTTGTGAGATAGCCTCGCAAAAAGGAACATTAATTTGAATTTGTTTTAATAATAAAATAAATGTTTCATATTGCGTGTCCTTACGCTCATTATCTAATTTATGCGGATACGACATGGCCTTGTTTAATATAATTTTTTCATTTAAAATTGGTAAAGGCGGCGTAGTCGAAGAAGAGGGAAGAGGGGTCAGAGGTGAAATATCTACCTGCGGATCGATCCGTTTTGGATCGATCAACTCCTTTCCGCTACGGAGGGTTATAGCGTTAGCGTTCTACCGCGAATTGGGCTCCGTGTTTCCTGGCAGTGCCCTGAGCGCGTGCTCGGACATCATCCTCGCCAGTTGTCCAACCTGTTGTTCAAGTGTTTTTAGCGATCCGGTGATGTTACAGATATTTGATTCGTTAGATGCTACATATTTAGAAAAATTCTCCTCCATCGGGGAGGGTTTTGGAAGAGGGGGAGGCAGCAGAAATCCGGGCGTATAAGAAATAGGGGGGCGCTGCGCATTGTTCGGGTTGCTCCAAGAAAAATTGGGGTGATTCCTCGAACCTGGATTATAGTTATTACTATGCAGGTTGTTGTTGGGGTTGAAGGAAGGACGACACGAATTTCCTACGAAGTCCACGAACTCTTCATCCACACAGACATTAGGGGGAATAAAACAAGGCGGAGTGGAGGAGGCAGCAGACATCTCCGCCACCTGCTTTGTTAACCTTTCAACTTGAAGGGTTAAAAGAGAAGTGGCATCCACTTCAAAAAGGCCGGCCGCCGGCTTTGTGCGTCCCCGCGGGACATTCCATTGGTAGGCGTTCATAGCCATTTCTTCGAATAAAGACTGGGCGGCCTCGGGGGTTTTGTTGTTTAGGGTTCCCCCGACATCCGCGTCAATCATTTGACGCATCTGAAAATTAAAGTCGTTATAAACAATCTGTACCTGCAACCACGTTGGCAGCGCGTGGTGCGGGCACCGGCGGAGGAACTCCTTAAACCGTTCCCAAGTCTCATATAGAGAATCAGGTTCGTTTTGCACAAATGAAGAAATGTCCTCCCGCAACTTTGCAGTTTTTGCGGGTGGAAAGTACTTCGTTAGGAACCGCTCCGTCAACTCAGCCCACATGGTGATACATCCTCGCGGGAGGGAATTCAACCACGCCTTGGCTTTGGACTTAAGGGAAAAAGGAAATAGGTGCAAGCAAATGGCGTCATCAGTGATGCCATTAATTTTTAAGGTGTCGCATATTTCCAAAAAGTTGGACAAGTGGACATTCGGATCCTTATCCCGCATTCCATCGAACTGCACGGCGTTTTGGAGCATTTGAATGACACTTGATTTTATTTCAAAATTATTATTGGCCACCGTAGGGCGAACAATACTAGACCCAGTATCGTCCAAATTCGGCCGGGTATAGTAAGACATTGTACGCTCAGCGGCCGCGTTCGGATTAGGGTCGGCAATTACTACGACAGAGGGTTCTCCGATAGATTCTTCAGGGTCTAAAGAAGGAATTAGGCGTTGAGATCAAATACGCGCAAGGGAGCGTTCGATATCAGGGTCGAAGTCAAAATCTTCAGACTCAGAGGGTTGTCTACGGGTCATACACCCTAAAAAAAATTTAAACGAAAGAAACTCTATTTTTTTTTGTTTTTGTTGTTTGTTTTTTTAGAAAATAAGTAAAAGTAATAGAATCCGGATTTCGAAATAACAACTCAAGGTTCCCCGACAATGGCGCAAAAAACTTGATAGCCCACAAACAGACTCTTATGTGGGTGGTTGGTTCGATGAGTCGAACGTCGCGGGCTTGCTAAAGGAGGCAAGTGCACCTATCGCAAGTAGTACTCGATATTCCGGGGAATACCGAGGTCGTATTATTCTCGGGGTCGGGTTGACTATTCCTACTCCCCCAAGAGGACTATTATTTTACTGAAAGTAAGGTGGAGATTTTAATTAACTAAAAAATTAAAGCTAAAATCAAAGGTGCTCAAAAATTAAAATTATAACTTTTTCATTCTTAAGAGTTCATAAAAGTACTAAAAAGTTGAAATAAAATTTAAAAGAACAAAGAGGGTTTACATCCTAAAATAAAGCTAAGTAAAAAAAATCAAAAACACTTTAATAACTCTTTTACAAATCCATAAGAATGAAAATGTTAAACCAACTATAACCCTAACATGGAGACAAACCAAACAAGGGAAAACAATAGAACTAAACAAATTACACTCATGCACACACACACACACACACATTTCATAAAGAGAAATACTAAGAAATACAAAGAGATAAAAAGAGAAAGAGACGAGCTACCCAAATAAACTTTCATGCCATGGAGAGAGAGAAAATGACACATTTTTTATTATGAAATTGAAACTATTACAAAGCTAAAGCTAAAGCAAAAATAAACATAAAAGGAAGGGGGAGAAATCTCCTTACATAGCACTTGAATACACAAGGGCAGCCCACAAAATACACAGAATTGGCTCAAAAAGGTGAACCCCTGGTTCTTACAGAAATGACCTATTTATAGAGAAAATTTCCTAAGAACACGCCCTCCGACACGGGCGTGTCGGGGGGGGGGGGGGTGTCACTACTTTTCACGAGGTGGTCGTCGAATTGACGGGAAAGTTGACTTCGCTGCTGTACACGAGGATGTCATACCCCCGGTCACGAGCGTGACTCTGGTCGTGTCGGGGAGGTGGAACTGGGCGCAGGTTGCATCAAAAGATGTCGGCGGCGTCTTGTCAGGTCAAGTGGAGAAGTCATGCCCCAGGTCACGGGCGTGACTCTGGGCATGTCGGCTTGGTCGACGATCGTCGAGCAAATTTTGTCGAGCTTGAATGTCACGACCATGGTTACGGGGTGTGTCAAATGACACGGGCGTGACCCCGGGCATGTCAAACTTTTCTTATCAAATTCTTCTGATTCCACGGGAAATGAAGTGTCACGGCCTGGTCACGGGCGTGACCCAAAGTACACGGACGTGACTTGGCAAAATTTTGACATTTTTCCTGAAATTTTCAGAAAATCAAAATAAAGTAAGTTAGAATAATTTTTACAAAAAGAAAGCAATTTATTAAATAAAAATAACTAAAAAAAGATAAAATTAAACTAAAATGACGTAATAAAAATACTATAAAATAGGTATATTTACAACTTATCATCGAACTTCAGAGCAGCAGTTGAATATGCTTTTGACTCAGGGAACGCACTCAGTGGATGAGTATTTGCACGTATTTGTCTTGATAAGGAGATACTTAGTGTTTGAGATGGAGAACGAACAGACCACGATTAATAGATTTTACAACGGTCTGCGTGATGTATTACGACTACTGTTGGTAGGACCAAAGCTACTTGGATTCCGAGCATTAGTGGAGTCAGCTCGATCGTTGGAAGAAGACTTGGCAAAAGTCAAGCAGACGTCAGAGTTCAGGGTATTAAACTCTGTAGGTTCAGCAAAGTCTGAATACCGCAGGAAGAGAAATCAGAGATCTAGAACATCTACTAGTCGAGCTTGTTGGGTACATTGGAATATATGTACCTGATTTGAAGAAGCCTCACCATACTCAATGATATACATCAATATGTATTTGATGTGCTTTGAGTTTATTTATTCAGGTTAAGTAATTACAGGGAAAGCATAAAAGATTCTAAGTCTATGTGTCGACACCTAGAAGAAAAGTGTCGACACTTAAGAAGGCTTGTGTCGACACCTAGAGAAGCTGTGTCGACACTTGGAGTAATTGTGTCGACACCAGGAAGGCAGAGTCGACACCAGAAGAAAAGTGTCGACACATGCAGGCAGTGTCGACACATAGTGAAGAATTATCAACATTATCTGTGTCGACACTTAGAGGCAGTGTCGACACCCAGAGAAACTTTGTCGACAACAAAAGTGTCGACACTAGGAGACTGTGTCGACACTCAGCAAACATCAACAAAGTTCAAGTACATGTGTCGACACCAGGAAGTTATGTCGACAGTCAGCAAACTTCAACAAAGTTTAAGTACAAGTGTCGACACAAAGGAGATGTGTCGACACTCAGCAAAGTTTCAACACATGAAGGAATGTGTAGACACAAAGGAAATATGTCGACACTTATCAAAGTCTCAACACAAGAAGATGTGTCGACACAAAGGAGTTGTGTCGACACATAGCAGAAATCAACTAAGTATTGAAGAAGTATTTGTGTCGACACACTCAACCAGTGTCGACACATTCAACTGAAGGCTTGTGTCGACACACAAGATCAGTGTCGACACATTCTGAAGAAACAATGTCGAGAAGATGTTACATCAACATAAGGAGTTGTGTCGACACCATGAAGGCTAGTGTCGACACTTAGTCTACTTGTGTCGACACTTAGTCTATTTGTGTCGACACATAAAGACTATCTGTCTCGACACTTTCAGATAGTGACAGAGATTTCAAGAAGTGACTGGATGACTTGACAGCTGCCATTTCAACCAGTCTACTGCTACTGTCAGAGCTGTCAGAAGGTTGTTAGAAACCGGATCAGCCGGTCACCATGGAGAAAGCTTATATAAAGGCTTATTCCTTCAACAGAAGGAATGTATCAATGAAGTGAAAAACAACACAACAAGAAGAAGACCTTCAAGATAAGATCTAAGAACTTGGAGAGAGAGAGCTCCTTCTAAGAAGTGCAGTTGCTGAACTGGGCTGCTAAGTTAGATTCAGATTGAGATCTGAATCTCAAGACAAAAAGTTCATTAAAGATCAACTTCAGGAGATTCAACCCTACTGTGCTCTAATTCAAGAAGCTTTGAAGAAAGCCAAGGGAGGTTGATCTCAGCCAAGTTCTTCCAAGAACTCATCAAGAAGCCAGTCAACTCATCTCTCTCTATCAGAGTTGTGGTTATATACTTTGTATTTTATAATTTCTGTAGGATCTTGTATAGATCTGAGTTGTAAGCCTAAATCTATAAAGGCTGAGGTAGAGCCTGTGAGCCTGAGTGTAGGAGAATCATTTCTCTTAGTGTAGGCCTTGTTGAAGGCTGACGTAGGGATGTTGTGCCTGAGTATAGGTCTTGTTGAAGACTGAGTGGTAGGGATTTGTGCCTGAGTTGTAGGAGTGGGATCACTCTGAGTTGTAGGAACCTGTTTGGGGTTCTGAGTTGTAAGATCTGAGGATCTGAGGAGAAGTGGAGAAGTTAGGCCGAATCTAGTACACTACTAGATAGGCGAAGGGGGAAAGTGGATGTACCCAGACCTTGGGGAACCACTATAAAAATCCATGTGTACTCTGTGTGTGATTAATTCTGTGATTGCTGTGTTATCTGTGCTGAATTGCTGTAGAGAATTGCATAAACAGGTCTAATAATTCAGTGTTTCTGCCTTTAATGTTAAAAAGATTAAGTGCACTTATTCACCCCCCCCCCCCTCTAGGTGTTTAGGCACTAGTTCTTTCAAGTGGTATCAAAGCGAGGTTACTCAAAAAGGACATAACAGTCTGAGTAAAGATCCTGTATGCTGAATCAGAATAATCAAGAATCAAGAAAATGGGTTCAACTGAGAATCACAAAGAGCTAGGATCCATGAAATTGCCAATCTGTAGAAAAGAAATTTTTGGCATATGGAAAGAGAGGGTTAGACTCTTTATGGAAGCATCTGACCCAAGAATATACATCACAGTCAAAGAAGGGCCATATGTGCCAATGAAAGTATCTGTTCTGGATGCAAATTAGAGAACTCCCAAACACTATTCAGAAATGACTAAAGATGAGATTATTCTGGCCACTATGGACAAAAGGGCCCAGAATATTATTGTAAGTGCAATTGATGATGCTACATTTCAGAACCTAATACATTGTAAAACCTCAAAAGAAATGTGGGACACTCTAATAGTTTACATGGAGGGATCTGAAGAGGTAAGACAAGATAGGAAGTCTTTGTTAAATCAGGAGTATGAAAGCTTCAGACAAGGAAAGTCTGATAGCATTACTGAATGGTACAAGAAATTCTATAGGATTGTTAATGAGTTGATGTCCTATGGAAGAGAATTCAGCAACTATGAGCTGAATGACAAGTTTTTAAGATCCCTAACTAAGGACTGGGATACCAAGATTTGTGTCATTAGGGAAATGGACAAATTAGCTGATATACCTCCTCCAGCCTTATTTGGAAAACTGCTATCTTATGAAATGCAGTTAATGGTTAGAAAGGAGGAAGAGAAGACTACCAGAGTGGAGTACAAGGAAAGAGCTGTGGCCTTCAAGACTGAAGCCACTATGAAGTATAGAAGCAAGTCTCCATCTCCACCACAAATAGTTGCTGATACTGCTTCAGAAAATTCAGAGAACCAGAACTCAGACAGCAGTGAAAGTGATGAGGATTTTGCTGCCTTTACAAAGCAGTTTCAAAAGTTTCTGAAGAAGAAGCAGTGGAGTTCTAAGCCATCCACTTCACAGACAAAAGATGACTATTATCAGAACAGGAAGTCATCAAGGAATGACAAAAGAAAGTCCAAGCCAAGTAAAAATACATCCTCAAAGATAGTTTGCTATTGTTGCAATAGACAAGGACATATAGTAGCTGACTGTCCAGAAAAGAGGAAAGAGTTAACTGACAAGAAAAAGACTCAGTTCAAGGGCAAAAAGGAAAGGTCCTTTGTTGCCAAGAAGGATAAGAGTTTGACTAATCAGTCATCTTCAGAAACAGATTCAGAAGCTGAAGCCTATATTGGACTGTTTGCTGAAGAGGAAGAAGATGAGTTCTTGTAGCTAATGAACTCAATTTATGAGCATGAGGACAATCAGTGCAATGGACTGATGGCCTTAATAGAAGGAGACAAGATCCAGGATCAGCCTGGACCAAGTAAGGTACAATGTCTTTCATATTATAGTACTGATTCAGAATCAGATACATCTGCATCAAGTGATGTGGGTGGGTCTGAATCTGAGGGAGATATTCATCAGTTGATGGATGAATATAGAGATGTATTGCAGGCACTTAAGAAGAGCAAAAATCTGGTCAAAACACTGACTAAGCAAATTGCTAATCTTAAGTTGGCAGCTGCTGATTCAGATAAAGTGTTAGATCAAAAAGTAAATGAAATAGCCAGGCTGAAGAACATTACAGTTATTCAGATGGGAACTATTACATTTAAGAATGATCAAATTAGGAATCTGGAGGTTAGACTTCAGAAGGAGAGAGAGATTGTTGCAAGTTTTTCTAAACCAAAATCAGTTCTACCTTTGATAGATGAGTTTATCCCTCAAAAGGGTAAGTCTGGATTGGGGTTTACAAAACTTGTCAGGATAGTTAGGTCCAAATCTAAGGGCAAAGCCCCAGTACTCAACAAGAAGCCTGCTGTAGATAAAATAGCCAGGGTTGTACCTAAACAAAGGTACAACAGATTTGAGTGCTGGTGTTGTGGCAAGGTAGACCACTTTGCCATAGATTGTTGGCACAATTCAAGTGTAAAGGAGATTAGCAAACTACCTGCTAGAAGAGCTACAGGTAGTCTTGTTAAAAGTAAAACTAACCTGCACCAAGGACACAAGAATTATTTGGGTTCTAAGGTTAAGTAATCTGTTTTGTAGGTGAGTCCAAGTGGCCATGCCCCTATATGGTACTTGGACAGTGGATGTTCCAGGCACATGATTGGAACTAGGGGATTGCTGAAGGACTATACACCAATCAAGGATGGTCCTAAAGTTACCTTTGGTGGTTCAGAAAAAGGAATCATAAAAGGCTTTGGTAACATTTCTAGCAACCTAATTACAATTACTCAAGTGACTTATGTAAAGGGTTTGAAACATAGCCTCATTAGCATAAGTCAGTTGAGTGATTTAGGATATGACATCTCATTTGTTAAGGATGGTTGTCATATCAGTAGGTCAAGTGATCAAAAGATCATTTTGACAGGATATATGAAGAGAAATGTCAATTGCATAGACATTATGTGTGAGAACATTGTTTCTCCTATTTCTCTTGTAACTGATGAGAAAGTCTCACATTGTGTTAAGTGGCACAATAGGCTGGCTCATCTCAACTATAAGACAATTGGTCAACTCTTTAGCAAAGAGTTAGTGAGGAATGGTCCTCAGGTTAAGTGTATAAAGGTTGGGATATGTTCAGCTTGTCAAAAGGGCAAGCAGACCAAATCCACCTTTCATAGCCTTGAGAACAAAGATACTGTGAGGTGTCTACACCTCTTGCATATGGATCTTTTTGGTCCTATGCTAGTTCACATCCTAGGTAGGAAGGTCTATACATTTGTGGTAGTTGATGACTACTCAAGGTATTCTTGGGTGTTCTTCCTAAGGCAAAAATCTGAAACACCAAGTATCTTGTATAGTTTTGTTAAATAAATTCAGAATGAATTGAACAGTACAGTGGTCAAAATTAGAAGTGACCATGGTACTGAATTTCAGTCTGAAAGTATGACAAAACTGTGTAAAGAGTTTGGAATTTTTCAAGAATTTTCCTCACCAAAGAACACCTCAGCAAAATGGCATTGCTGAATGGAAAAATAGAACCTTGATAGAGGCTGGTAGAACCCTATTGAGTGACACTTCTCTCCCAGAATATTTCTGGGCTTAGGCAGTCAATACTGCATGTCATGTAATCAATAGGGCTACTATCACCAAGAGCCACAAGAAGACCCCCTATGAGATTGTGAAGGGCAGAAAACCAAATCTATCCTATTTCAGGATCTTCGGTTGCAAGTGCTATATCCTTAACAATGGTAAGTCTTATCTAACCAAGTTTGCTGCCAAATCACAAGAGGGGATCTTTGTTGGGTACAACAACAACAGTAAGGCTTATAGGGTCTACAACTTGATTACTCAAGTTGTAGAAGAGTCAGTACATATAGTTTTTGATGAAGCAAGTCTCATTAACAATGAATTGCCTAGAAGTGTCTGCAGCTCCACAGGTGTAACTAAGAAGATGGACAAGCTTACTATTGCAGAAGGTTCTACAGCAAGTCAGCAAGTAGTAGATAGTGGCTGCTGTCCAGGGGGAGTACAAGATACACCTGATGCTGAAGAAGACCAATGGGTGCAACAAGTTGAAGAGACTGAAGGTATACAACCTGAAGACAGGCTGCCTCCAACAAATAGGCATTTAAAAGATCATCCAGCAAATCAAATTATTGGAGATCTCAGACAAGGGGTATAAACAAGGAGCAGGAATCTAAGTTCAGTTCTCTACTCCAGCTTTCTATCCCAAGTAGAGCCAAAGAAATTTGAAGAAGCAATCTTAGACCCTCATTGGATTGAGGCCATGCAAGAGGAGTTGAATCAGTTCAAAAGATGCAAGGTCTGGGAGCTAATTCCTAAACCAAAGGACCACAACATTATTGGAACTAAGTGGATCTTTAGGAACAAGTTGGATGAGAATGGAATTATTATAAAGAATAAAGCTAGACTAGTTGCAAAAGGATATAGGCAGGAAGAAGGTATTGATTTTGATCAAACCTTTGCTCCAGTAGGAAGACTGGAAGCAATAAGGATGTTCCTTGCCTATGCAACATTTCAAGGGTTCAAGGTATATCAAATGGATGTTAAGTCAGCTTTTCTAAATGGAAATCTGAAGGAAGAAGTCTATGTTGAGCAGCCATCAGGTTTTGTTGACTCTCTTAAACCTGATTATGTATATAGACTTAGGAAGGCTTTGTATGGGTTAAAACAAGCCCCTAGGGCTTGGTATGAAACCTTGTCTAGTTTCCTCATTGAGAACAAATTCTCAAGGGGGGAAATAGATAAGACTCTATTCCTTAGGAAATCCAGAGGCAAGATTATCTTAGTCCAAATATATGTAGATGACATCATATTTGGGTCTACAGAAAGTAGTCTTTGCAGGAAGTTTGCAAAACTAATGCAAGGACAATTTGAAATGAGCAGTATGGGGGAACTTAAGTTTTTCATGGGTCTCCAAGTTAGACAGACTGAAGATGGATTATCCATTTGCCAGTCTAAGTTCACCCTAGAGTTGATAAGGAAGTATGGTATGGAAACATCCACTACCATGAAAACTCCTATTGGGTCAACAATGTCTCTAAGCAAAGATGATGCAGGGAAACCTGTAGATGAAACTTTGTATAGAGGGATAGTTGGCTCCCTACTGTATTTGACTGCTAGTAGACCAGATATCATGTATGATATATGTGTCTGTGCTAGGTACAAAGCTTGCCCTAAAGAATCTCATTTGACAGCAGTCAAAAGAATTTTTAGATATCTTAAGGGCACACCTTATCTAGGCCTTTGGTACCCTAGGAATGGAGATTTTGAACTGACAGGTTATTCAGATGCAGATTTTGCAGGCTGCAAGGAAGATAGAAAGAGTACCACAGGTACCTGTCAATTTCTAGGTGGAAGGCTGGTGTCTTGGAGTAGCAAGAAGCAGACCAGCATGGCTATCTCCATAGCTGAGTCAGAGTATGTTGTTATAGGAAGCTGGTGTGCACAACTACTATGGATACAACACCAGCTAGAAGATTATGGTATTCAAGTAAGTAGAACACCTTTATTTTGTGATTCTACTAGTGCCATTTCTATTGCAAATAATCTTGTCTCTCATAGTAGGACTAAGCACATAGAAATAAAATACCATTTTCTAAGAGAACATGTAGAAAAAGGAGACATTTCCTTAGAGTATATAAATACAGATAATCAGGTAGCTGATATGTATACTAAGCCCTTAAATGAAACCAAATTCAATAAGTTTAAAATTGAATTAGGAATGATAAACTTAGAATAGTTTACAAAAATTGGCTAAGTAAAATGGTGTCGACACACAGAGTTGTCTGTGTCGACACATAGAAGTGGTGTCGACATTTCAGAGAAATGGTGTTGAGACATCTAGAAAGTCAGTGTCGACACTTCAGAGAATTAGTGTCGACACATGCAGTGTAGGTGTCGACACATCCAGGGTGGTGTCGACACTTAGGATTTACACAGAATTAGTTTAGTAGAGTCTCGACTAAGTGTCGAGCTGAGATGTATAAGTGTCGACACATATATTCTGTCGACTATATTTGTGTCGACACATAATTGTCGAGACATTTTAAGTAAGTGTCGACACTTTTCAACAGTGTCGACATAATTCAAGTATTTTGTCACGCCTTTTCACCTTCAATTTTAGAAAGGTATAAATAGGTTTTCCCCATTTTTTGTCGACACGCTCACCTTAGTCTCGAGACCAAACTTGTGTGTCGACATGTCTCTTCTCTAAATTCAAAATTTCTTCAAACCCTAATGGCGCCCAAGCTAGAAGCGAACATTAACGAAGGATATGAGCTTGTGCGTCACGCCTTTGATGACGCAGAACCAGAAATCAAAGGTGTGGTAACCCTAATTGCCGAGACTAGACTAGAGTATCTTATATCAGAACCTATCAAGATCTGCAAGAAGGAGGTCCTTGAATTCTTGAGTGCAGCTTCACTTGATGATACTGGACTCAAGATTAAGTCCAGAGTCCATGGGACAAAAGTCAAGGTCACACAGAAAAGTCTAAGAAAGGTACTTCAACTACCAAGAACAAAAGAGGAAGAAGATGTATCTGCTTCTAAGACTAGAGAGACATTGAAATGGTGTGGATTAGACTCAAACCTGAAAATTGGATCATTTTTCAACAGAAAAGGAATGAACATACAAGCAAAGTTTCTATCTGAAATAGTAGGAAAAGTAATACTGAGCAAGCCTGGTGGGTATGATAGAATATCTGCTCACATGTTCAGTCTAATGACAAGGATAATATTCAAACGTAATACTGATTGGTCTGCAGTCATGTTTGATAAGATAAAAGAGAGCATGAAAAAACCCAATCTGGGAAGAATTCTGAGTCTATACCTAGCTGGAAGTATTCCTGAGGTGATGAATCAAGCTGCTGGTTCAAAGATAAACCACATGAGGAGAATGGATGTAAGGATTATCTCTAGGTGGGATAGAGTGTTGACAAAAAAATTGCCAACTCCAGAAAAGGACACACCACAAAAGAAGAAGAAGAAGAAGAATGCCTTTGTGGCTTCTGAATCCTCCAGCAGCTCTGAAGAGCAAGTGGTCTTTAGTCCTGATGATGAAGAGACTGGAAATGTTGGACAGTCACCAGCAAGACAAGAAGATGCACAAAGGCAGGGGGAGCTACCATCAGCTATCCCAATTCACCTGGATCCACTCCAGGGGGAGCCTTTACATGTGGAAGAGCCAACTCAACTAGAGAGTGAAAGGGCTACCCAAACCATTCTAGAGGTAATCAGTGAAATTAATCAATTAGATTTCACTATTGAGGATGAAGTTTTGACTGATTCATTACCTGATGTTAATCAGCAAACACAGATACATAGTCAACACCAGGATGTGGTCATGGAGGACACATCAGTTGCTGATAGAGAGGTCTTAGATGCTCCTAAGCACAGAGATTCACCAATCCAACCTCAACATGAGTTTACTCTAGAGGAGCTATTCCCTGATCTAATATAGACTGACTTAGAGGGGGAAAAATAACTGTTGAGGGGGAGAAAGTCACTCTTGAGGGGGAGAATGTAGAGGAAACTGCTAGACAAGAGACTGTGGAGCCAAAGGATGCTGAGCAAATACAAAGGACTGAGAATGAACTACCTCCTAGTCCTAAGGATAGAATAGATATTTCTAGCACTTCTACTTCAGAGGATGAAGAGGCTACTAGAGCCAAGAAAAGGAAGTTCCAAGTCTTCAAGAGAAGAAGCCAGAACTACAAGAAAGCACTGCAGATACTTACTCCACAGCCTGCTCCATCTACTGATTATAGTTCACTGATGGTGGCTTTGCAGATTAAGCTAGATGAGCAAAGAAAAGCTTTAGAAAAGTATATGGATGAAGGTCATAAATCCCTGCAATTTGATCTATCACAAGACATCAAATCTATAAGATTTGAAGTGAATCAAAACAAAAAGGAAATGACTGACTGCCTCCATAAAGGAGGAAATGCAGTAGTCTATCTGGCTACTCATCAAGAGAATCTCAAGAAACAGATTGATGATTTGGCACTCAAACAAGGCTATGTCCTGGAAAACCAGATAAGGATGAATGATAATCTTACTGCTTCACATAATGCCATTGTAACTGAAATGAAAAATACGGCTACTGCACAGTCTGCAGTAAGTGCAACTGCCAAAGAAGAATTTGATAAGAAATTACAGGAGAGCCTCACTGCAGTTAAAACTGCCATTGAAGAATCTCAAACGGCAATTACTGACAAGCTACAAAGGTTAAAACTTTTTTATAAGGATGGAGTTAATTATTTGAATGCTCAAATCAGATTCCAGAAAGATGATCTTAGGGATCACATAGAGAGAGAAGTCATAAAGGGGGAGAGGGTACTAGTCAAAGCCGGCTCTGATCATGCCAAATGGATTTCAAACTCCATCAGAGCTACCCTTGGATATCCACCTTTATGTGATGATGACAATGTGGTAGAGTCTGGAATAAATCATGCATACTTTGTAGGAGAGCAAGCTGAAGTGGCTCAAGTGATATATCCTCCTGTAGATTTTGATATAATACATCAGGAGGTACAGTCTATGTATAGTCCTCCTGAGGGTAATCAGAATATTATCTTTGAGAAAGTAGTACAGCCTGTACCAGAGGAAGTACTCAAAGAGCAAGAAGCATTATTAAAAGAACAAGAGACTCAATTATCTAAGAAAAGGTTCAGAGAGCAGGCTGAATTAAGGCCAGATTTTGAACAATGGAGCCCCACATCCAGGAATATCATATTGACTACTTGGAAGGCGGCTAAGGACAATGTCCTGGATAGAGGCAAGTGGTATTCTGACCTGGAATGGAGAAAACATGAGAATAGGCAAGAGGCCATAGTACAATATAGAAGGAAGGCTAAACTGGGAAAGCTACCTCCTAATGCACAGGAGCCTAGCAAGTATTTCCCTAAGCCTTATCACTATTTTGAAAGGCAGAAGATGAAGGCTGAAGAGCTGAAAAAGAAAGATCTCAAAGGGAAGAAGCCTGTTGATGACAATGATGCTCCAGGTCAAGCAAAGATTCAATCTGGAAAGGGGATTGTTATCAAGGAGCCTGAGCAGCCATAGGATAGAAATTTTCTTAAGTTTACAATTTGTAATCATTTGCTTTTAACTCTATGTAAACTTTTGATTAATGAAAATGTTTGGAGTTGTAAGAACAATGTTAAATGTTCAATCTATTACATTAATTGTTCTGAGATAATTGTTTATACATGTTTTGTTCATACATGTTTAAGTATTTTCCCTGTCATTTAATATTGTTGTACATCATACTGAGAATTTGTTATGTATGGTGTATATCATTGACTAAGGGTTATGACTTCTCCAAATAGGGGGAGATTGTTGGGTACATTGGAATATATGTACCTGATTTGAAGAAGCCTCACCCTACTCAATGATATACATCAAGATGTATTTGATGAGCTTTGAGTTTATTCGTGCAGGTTAAGTAATTGCAGGGAAAGCATAAAAGATTCTAAGTCCATGTGTCGACACCTAGAAGAAAAGTGTCGACACTTAAGAAGGCTTGTGTCGACACCTAGAGAAGCTGTGTCGACACTTGGAGTAATTATGTCAACACCAGGAAGGCAGAGTCGACACCAGAAGAAAAGTGTCGACACATACAGGCAGTGTCGACACACAGTGAAGAATTGTCAACATTATCTGTGTCGACACCCAGAGAAACTTTGTCGACAGCAAAAGTGTCGACACTAGGAGACTGTGTCGACACGCAGCAAACATCAACAAAGTTCAAGTACATGTGTCGACACCAGGAAGCTATGTCGACAGTCAGCAAACTTCAACAAAGTTTAAGTACAAGTGTCGACACAAAGGAGATGTGTCGACACTCAGCAAAGTTTCAACACATGAAGGAATGTGTAGACACAAAGGAAATGTGTCGACACTTAGCAAAGTCTCAACACAAGAAGATGTGTCGACACAAAGGAGTTGTGTCGACACACAGCAGAAATCAACTAAGTATTGAAGAAGTATTTGTGTCGACACACTCAACCAGTGTCGACACATTCAACTGAAGGCTTGTGTCGACACACAGGATCAGTGTCGACACATTCTGAAGAAACAGTGTCGAGAATATGTTACATCAACACAAGGAGTTGTGTCGACACCATGAAGTCTAGTGTCGACACTTAGTCTACTTGTGTCAACACTTAGTCTATTTGTGTCGACACATAAAGACTATCTGTCTCGACACTTTCAGACAGTGACAGAGATTTCAAGAAGTGACTGGATGACTTGACAACTGCCATTTCAACCGGTCTACTACTACTGTCAGAGCTGTCAAAACGTTGTTAGAAACCGGATCAGCCGGTCACCATGGAGAAAGCTTATATAAAGGCTTATTCCTTCAATAGAAGGAATGTATCAATGAAGTGAAAAACAACATAACAAGAAGAAGACCTTCAAGAGAAGATCTAAGAAGTTGGAGAGAGAGCTCCTTCTAAGAAGTGCAATTGCTGAACCGGGCTGCTAAGTTAGATTCAGATTGAGATTTGAATCTCAAGACAGAAGTTGATTAAAGATCATCTTCAGTAGATTCAACCCTACTGTGTTCTAATTCAAGAAGCTTTGAAGAAAGCCAAGGGAGGTTGATCTCAGCCAAGTTCTTCCAAGAACTCATCAAGAAGCCAGTCAACTCATCTCTCTCTATCAGAGTTGTGGTTATATACTTTGTATTTTCTAATTTCTGTAGGATCTTGTATAGATCTGAGTTGTAAGACTAAATCTATAAAGGCTGAGGTAGGGCCTGTGAGCCTGAGTGTAGGAGAATCATTTCTCTGAGTGTAGGCCTTGTTGAAGGCTGAGGTAGGGATGTTGTGCCTGAGTGTAGGTCTTGTTGAAGACTGAGTGGTAGAGCTTTGTGCCTGAGTTATAGGAGTGGGATCACTCTGAGTTGTAGGAACCTGTTTGGGGTTCTGAGTTGTAAGATCTGAGGATCTGAGGAGAAGTGGAGAAGTTAGGCCGAATCTATTACATTACTAGATAGTCGAAGGGGGAAAGTGGATGTACCCAGACCTTGGGGAACCACTATAAAAATCTGTGTGTACTCTGTGTGTAATTAATTCTGTGATTGCTGTGTTATCTGTGCTGAATTGCTGTAGAGAATTGCATAAACAGGTCTAATAATTCAGTGTTTCTACCTTTAAAGTTAAAAAGATTAAGTGCACCTATTCACCCCCCCCCCTCTAGGTGTTTAGGCACTAGTTCTTTCAGAGCTCCATATACTTGTTATACTTGTGGCAAGTTAGGACACTTAGCCTGAGATTGTCGTAGTGATGTCCCAAAACTAAAGAAAGCCAAGTCGGGAGCTGTTGCAGGGTGACTTATGCTTACTTGCTATACATATGGCAAGATAGGTCATATGGCTCGAGACTATTGGAGCGGCAAATCAAAGCGAAAGTCAGGGGAAGCTTATGCTAATAAGGGAAAAGTGGTAGATTCAACTGCTACCATCGAGCTCCAGCCCAAATGAGAGTCTATAACTTTGGCCAGCAGGAGGCCATCAAGCAAGGAGACATGTTGTCAGGTATGCGCTAGAGTTTAACATTAGTGTTTTCCATACCTTACGTCTTATGCTTTGGTTGTATGATTGCTATGTTTTTATGGTTCGTTATGATTTTGAACGTTCCGGCTCGACTGCTGTTCAATTCAGGGGTTTCACACTCCTTCCTATCTGAGATCTTCGTGTCTCATAATAGAGTACATACTTCAGTGGCGAAAGGTAAGTTGGATGCGTTGTTACGGAACATGTGTTCGATGTGCGTGAAAATAGGTTGTAGCTTGAGAGTGCGGATAGGAAGTCGAGCCTTTGACGTCGAAGAATCTATGCTACCTAGTGGAGTTTGACGTAACCCGTGGCATGGACTAACTCTCGGAGTAGTGTGCTTACATTGTTTTACAACTCAAAGGAGTCACACTAGGACTGAACACCCAGTGCTAGACTAAGTTAAGAGTACATTAGTGTGTGGTGCCAGGTGGCAAACCAATGTCACGGTCTCCTTACCACTTAGCGCCAAAGGAAAATGGAAGAGTTGAACGCATAACTTCAGGAATTGATAGAGTAGGGTTTATGTGCGTCCAAGTTCATTGCGTTGGAGCGCGCTGGTTCTCTTTGTTAAGAATATATACGGAAGCTACGACTATGCATTGATTACTGTGAGTTGAATAAGTTAACAGAAAAGAATTTTTATCCAATCCTAAGGATTGATGATCTATTCGACCAGCTGGTTGGGTCGACTGTGTACTCAAAGTTGGATCTGAAATCCGGATACTATCAGCTGCGGGTAAGGGAAAGTGACGTTCCCAAGATGGTTTTCAGCACATGTTATGGGCATTATGAGTTCACCGTCATGCCATTTGGGCTGACTAATGCGCATCTGTGTTTATGGATTTGATGAATAGAACGTTCAGAGAGTACCTGGAACACTTCGTGATAGTCTTTATCGATGATATATTGGTGTACTCGCAGTGCGAGGAGGATCATTTCAAGCATCTGCATATGGTGTTGGAGACATTGAGGAGGAATCAACTTTATGCCAAATTCTCCAAATGTGAATTCTGGTTATCCTCGGTAGCATTCCTTGGTCATATAGTTAGTGGTGAAGGGATTGTGGTAGAACCGGCAAAGATAGCTGTGATACGGCAGTGGCTTGTGTTATCTACTGTAACACCCCAAATCCCATTTGGGTTTAGGATTGGGTGAAAAAGCATTACTCAATGAATCTGGACTTAGAAAATTTTCAGCTCTGCTAGGCGTTGAGTGAATAAGCTCCACTTAATGCTTTTTAACTTAGCCAACTTCTCAGCTTGTCCAGGAATTGAGAGCCTTGAGTGTATAAGCTTCACTCAACGCTTTTTGAGTTAGTTTGGTCTTCAGTCATTTCTGCATCCTTGGCATTGAGAGCGTTGAATGAACTGGCTTCACTCAACGATTATGGACTTAGAAAAAAAATTCTGCTATAAAGAAGACGTTGAGTGTGTTAACTACACTCAACGCTTTCTCCCTTTGTCGTTGAGAGCGTCGAGTGTAGCTTCATCACTCAATGCTTTTATACCTGGCCATAACTACTCCACTGCATGACGTTGAGATCATTGAGTGTAGCTTCATCGCTCAACACTTTTGTACATAGTCATTTTTCTGTTTCACTCTTGGCTTTGACTGCTAGAGCTTAACTCAAAGCTTTCTGTCATCTGGTATTAAGTGAAGTGACATATTTTCCAGTCTACCTTCTATGGTGTTGACAGAATCAGTATGATGTTGAGTGAACTGGCTTCACTCAACGCTTCTGGACTTAGCTAATTTGACAAAAACTCTGCGGCTTTGACTTAGGCAACAATACTCGACGAATTATGCCGCATGGCGTTGAGAGAGTTGACATCACTCAACACCTGTGGACATAACTATTTTTCTAGCTTCCACTGCCTAGGCTTTGACAGATCCAGCCTTATTCAACACATTTTGTGCCATGGCATTGAGTGAACTACCTTCACTCAATGCATGTGGACTTGGCTACATTTCTTTTTCCAGATTCCTTCCTTAAGCCATCGGGCATTGAGTGAGCTTGCTTAACTCAATGCTTGTGCACTTAGGCAATTTCTTGCCTATCCAGCTAACTCCTTTGTGTCCACATGTCCTATCATTGTAACAAGGACTAACCTGCATGCATTAACTTGCAACCATATCAAATACAACTTTGTGTATATCATTGACTTTTTTGAATTCTTATAAAATAGGGACATTGGGATCAATGGACCCAACAAAACTGCTTTCTGTACTTTCCTCTATAGCATGTACTGGTGTCTTCTTCTTTGTAGCAAACTATTGTTGAGGTTGCAAAACTCTCTCCCACCTATCAAGCATTTTGGAATCCATCCTTTTCATATAATGAATCTTAGTTCCTAACCTTGTGTTAAGGATCCCTGGAATACTTTTCAGAAGAAATAGAGACAGTATTCTACCCATGTTGGGTTCAACAATACACTCCACCATCCTATCAAACAGTACTCTTCCCAAATCAGTCCTTTTGGAGAGTATAATCCTTGCCAGCAACTCAAACATTTTCTTGGAAATTTTGTCGTGTGAGCCTGACTTGCACAACAAAGCCTTTCCAATCACATCAGCCAGGAACTTACCTTTCAGATTTAATTCCTTCCTCAGAATAGAACCAATGGTGTGTTTAGATAGACCACACCACTTCAGTGCTGATTTGATATCAGACTGATCCAGTTCCCCTTACTCATCTGACTCTGAGAACTTTAGCAGTTGTAGTTCCTTGCTTAGTCTTCTAGGAGTTATTTTAATCTTGTGGTCGCTGACTAAGGTCTTGATCTTACTGGTTGGTGTGTCGACCTTTGCATCAGTGTACATCTCCAGAACTTCTCTTTTCAACAGCAGGCAGGGCTCATACAAGACATACTCTAGGTCAGCGACTAAAGCAAATGGAGAATGAACTGAACCTCTTCAGTCGCATCTTTGAAGCCATTGTGAACCAGCTCATACCCCTCGAATAGGAATATAAGCCTTTTGGCGCCATTACTCTTGCGAATTGCAAAAAATCTTCCAATACATTCGTTGATTCGTTGCAATCGGGCAGTGAAGGGCAAGGAATAATGTATCTTGTCTTATGCACATATCCTTCTATTTATAATTATTTCTAATTTATAAGGTGAAGAGGCGCATACTTGTTTTAAGATCAAGATTTGATCAACAGCTGGGATGTTATCCCGACACTTAGTCGCAGAATAGACTCACCAGGAGCATGCATTGAGTGAACTCAACGCTCTCGACACTTTAGTCCTTTCAACTCACTCGACGCCTGAGTGCATATACTCAACGCATTCGATGATATTAAACTTTGTCAAATTCATCTTCACTATCCTGCGAGGATTACATCTACCTGCAACATAACAAGCAAAATAAATTACAGAGAGCTACTAAAGCTGGACTAAATTCAACATTTCCAATTCAAATTTGAAGGTGTTGAATTTATCTTCATCTAGTGGTTTAGTGAAGATGTCTGTAACGTGTTTGTCTGCAGGGATAAATTCAAGATAGATGTCTTCCTTCTTCACATGCTCTCTAATAAAATGATACCTAATCTCAATATGCATAGTCCTGTTGTGTGAGACGGGATTCCTAGCAATAGAGATTGCACTAATATAATCATAGTACATAGGTGTGTTACATATCTTTATGTTGTAGTCCTGGAGCTAATGCTGGATCCATAGCAATTGAGCACAATAACTTCCAGCTGATATATACTCTAACTCAGCTGTTGAAATAGCCACACTGGTCTGCTTCTTGTTGCTCCAAGACACAAATCTTCCTCCCAAGAATTGATAGGTGCTTGATGCGCTTTTCCTATCTTCTCCACAACCTGCAAAGTTTGCATCTGAATATCCAGTTAGTTCTAAATCTCTATTCCTAGGCTACTATAGGCCAATATCTGGTATTCCTTTAAGATATCTCAAAATTCTCTTAGCAACAGAAAAGTGAGACTCCTTAGGGCTAGCCTGATATCTAGCATATACACATGTAGCATACATGATATCTGGCCTACTAGCAGTAAGATAAAAGAGGGATCCAATAATGCCTCTATACAAGGTTTCATCAACAGATTTCCCTGTCTCATCCTTGTCTCTTGACATACTTGACCCTATGGGAGTTTTTATTATGGAGGCACTCTCCATTCCAAACATTTTAATTAACTCTCTAGTGAACTTGGACAGTGAGATAGACAATCCATCTTCAGTCTGCCTTACTTTGAGACCCAAGAAGTACTTAAGCTTACCCATACTGCTCATTTCAAACTTTACTTGCATACGTTTGGCAAACTTCTTGCAAAGGTTGTCATCAGTAGACCTGAAAGTGAGGGATAGATCTACTTTACACTAGAGGGGGTGAATATTGTATATTAAAAACTTTAATTTATCTTTATCGCGAATTTAAAGGATGTGATATATATATATATATATATATATATATATATATATATATATATATATATATATATATATATATATATAGCAAAAATTACAGCACATAAATAAAATAAAGTAAGACAATCACAGACGACACAAAGAAATATAATAGTTCCCCAATAAATCTGGGTACATCCACTCTTCTACCACCCTGGTAAGAATTCACTAAAGGTTTTTGATCAGGTACCCTGCCACTAGAAGATCTATATTCCAAGGGAGATTTCGCAACCCTTTGAGCTTTTGATCAGGTTCCTAAAAACCAATCTAAGTCTTTTGATCAAGTGACTTAAGAGCCAAGATGTTTAACTTTCGAAGGGTGTTAAAAACCCTATACACAGTTTATGAAATAAACTAAAAGTTGATGATGTCTTCTCTTTTAAGATTCTCTGAGAAGACTTAGTAGATTGACGTTGAAGCTAAAAAGCTCCCCCTATTTTGAGTAGAATTTGTGATCGAGGGAGAAGCTTTCCTTCAGGGTGTAGGCCATCAAGAATTTTTGTTTTTCTCAAGTAGCAATTTCAAACTGATGTAGAATTTGTTGTCTCTTGGAGAGTTAGAAGCTAATTATCCAGAATCTTTGTGTGTGTCTGAATATTTTTTTTTCTCTCTTGTTGAGCAATAATTTTTCTGAATATATATTTTCTGGGAAGAATTAAAACATTTGAATTTTAAAAACATTCCTTGAAAACATCTGAAGAATCTCTGAGAATTTGTAACGGCAATATTCAAATATTTGGAATTAAAACCATTCCTTAAGTGCCCTGGTGATTAATTATAATAATAACTCTATGATAATTCCATATTTAATGCTGACAAAAATGACTATACTCATTAAGAATATTTATCATTAAATACCAGAGTATAATTGACTAAAATTAATCTATTTAAAAATTATTCTTCTTCTGAAAAAAAACTGCCTGGATCACTGCAAAGAATTAGTCGAACTCAGCAAATCTTTCGTCATCATGAGCTTTGAGTTCGTCGAGCTGAGCTATAAGGTTGAGGTCAGAGTTCATTAACCGAAGCACAGCTTTCGTCGAGCCGAGCTCAGCGGTAGAACTCTGATTCATCGAGCTGAGCACGACGTTCGTCGAACGCAGCTCTGCTTTCGTTGTACTGATTTTCTGTATCCGTCAAACTATATTTCTACTGGAATTCTTCTAAGGCAATAACCCTGGAAATAACCTCTGATCCAAGACTATACAAAGTGGGTCAAACTAATCATCCTAAACAATCGATAGTGATCCTAGTCCAAATCAGTAATAAGGTTCCAACAAGACCAAAAATTATGTCATCAATATAAATTTGGACAAGGATGATCTTACCCTTAGATTTCGTTAGGAATAGAGTCTTGTCTATCTTTATCCTTAAGAATTTATTCTCAATGAGAAAGCTAGACAGGGTCTCATTCCATGCCCTAGGGGCTTGCTTCAACTCATACAAAGCTTTCCTAAGTCTAAAAACATAATCAGGAGAGTTAAGATTAATAAAACATAATGGCTGCTCAACTTAGACTACTTCCCTTAAGTAGCCATTCAGAAAGGCTGACTTTACATCCATCTGATACACTTTGAATCTCTTGTGGGTAACGTATACAAGGAATAGTCTAATGGCTTCTAGCCTAGCAACTAGGGCAAAGGTTTGATCAAAATCAGTACCTTCTTCTTATCTATATCCCTTAGCCACCAGTCTATCTTTGTTCTTGATTATAATGCCATTTTCATCAAGCTTGTTCCTGTAGATCCACTTGGTTCCAATGACATTATGTCCATTTGGTCTGGGAACCAGCTTCCAGACCTTACATCTTTTGAACATGTTCAGTTCTTCTTGCATTGCCACAATCCTGAACTGGTCTATGCTGTCCTCTCCAGATATTTTGGGCTCAACTTGTGACAGAAACTTGAATACATGGATGTGTTGAGACTTCTGCTCCTGGTTATAACTTCTTGGTGAGCATCACAAATTATCAAGTGTCTGGGATGATCTCTTAGATGCCTGATAGCTTGGGGTATTCTTCCTTCAACATTCTTAGCTTTAGTGGTTGGAGTATGTTGGTCTTCATCCTCATCATATGAGCTTTGCCCTTCTTCTAGAATGCACACTCCCTCATCTTCATCTTTGGCAGTAGGAGGAGCTTCCTTGATGGACAATTTGTCCATCACCAATTCTATGTAAGACCCCCCTACCCCTTACTAAGGATGTTACCCAGTGTTATCCACAGAACCGCCGCCTTATGTTGACACTAGCACACAGGCAAGTAGAAACTGCAAGACGCCGATCCTGCTGGCTAGTACAATCATTAAGCTATTGACCAATTGAGAATAGAAGTATATCAAGTAGTTATATAAAATCTAGCAAGTCCACAAGTCACGGCTATAATATTATATATATAATGAAAATAACAAAGTCCAACAATGAGTATAATAAGAGAGAGAATTAGGGCTTATGCCTGGTACATGCCAAATATGATCAAATCTCTCTCTCTCTCTCTCACTACAACACTATGCGGAAGCGGTAACTAAAACACTCGTCATCACCTGACGTCGAACTGTGGTAGTAGTGTACGATAACTGCTCCTCGGGTCCTACCACCTCGTCCTACTGGTCGCACTGGTTCTGCAACTCCTCTAGCTCCTAAAATGATATTCACAACCGATCGTTAGTCATAAAGAGTAAGTTATTTTGTCCTTGCCTCACCCCCGCGACTCCTAGACACTGAGCGGGAGGACTAAAGTGGAGGATAACAAAGCAGAAATAAAAGGAAGCAGGTGACAGTGGATATATTCTATCATGGTCATGTTTCTAACAATAATATCATTGTACTAGCAGTTCTTATAACACAAGTAAAGTAAGTAAAGCAGTAATGAAAAGAAGTGCAGCAAGTAAAGTATAACTGAAAGGAAGTACTGTAAGTAAAGTAAAGAAACTGAGCAGAAAGTAAGCTATCTACCAATATACTAACATCAAAGGAGTACCTTAACTTATATGAATACCCGTATAAACTTATAAGTTAAGGTTTCATAAATATAACTTGTAAAAATCTCATACTAATTTATATGATAAGGATCCTCAGTGCGTATGCCCTAAGTATATATGTATGCTATGATGTGTTATGCGGGTTATGATTCATACAAGTGCAAGTCACACACACTACATTGTGATCACGGAACTTTAGTTCCCACTTTTTGGAGTTAGCTGAACTTTCTAGTACCACCATTGTGGTTATGGCAGCAGTGGAGCGGGCATCTCCACTTCCCAGGGAAGTATACACACTACCAGGCCTAGACCCTTAGTACGTATTTGTACACGTCCTATGTGCACTCTAGAGTCTCTGCGTACTGATTTGCTGGACATCCCACTAGTCTTATTGGTTGAGTGTGCATTTTCGGGGATTGTCCTCCAGACCGCAGTTTAAAAGAACCTACTGGCCCCATAAAACACTCACACCTCGCCATAGCCACCATACTGTCGTCGGTGTGACGACTGGTCCAGTATTGCAAGACTCGCCACTAATATGTTCTATACACATACAAGTTATTTCAAAACTCGAGCCTCCAGCTCACAGGACCAACCCGTCCTGAAGTAACTACCCGAGCCTCCAGCTCGCTCGACTAAACTCGTCCTGCTATCAAACATCTCAGCCTCTAGCTCACAGGACAAAACTCATCCGGTATCCAAACATCCGAGCCTCTAGCTCGCAGGACTAAAACCATCCTGAATCCCTCCAACCTTGTACGAGTGAGTTTGTCACATCGTTCCCTTAACATATTCGACTACTCTTGTCTAATTCTTGTTATACATAGCAGTTTAGGGTTAATCCTTGGACTGCCGAGGGCATGCCCAATGAAGGGATCTCGAGGGAACTAGCAACTATGAGGGGCTGAAGACCAAAGTTCCCTTTCTCAAGGACACTTACTTTTATTAGTGTCTACCCATTATTAATACCCCAATCTCGTTGTTACTCTTGAGTATACCTAATGATTAAATGTACTTATTGGGAAAACGACGATCTTTTGCCGGACCCCGTTATAATTATTCTCTTTGTGGCTTGCAATCTAACACTCGTTACTATCTAGTGACCATTTTGTCATCCCGACCAAGGTTTCAAACTTCCCAATACATCTCTCAATTCAACTACATCTCATTACCTGGGTGCCCTAATATTACACGTCACTTTTACTAATCGTAGTCCATGACCTAATTCTAATCCTTATGAGACGACTTCCAATTCCTTGGGCCAAAGGCCTCCAAATTTTTATCATAGGTTTGTCATGTGTATAATATTGATCATTCAGAATTCCATCATTTTTATAATTATTTTGGACCATAATTTAAATTAATTAATTAAGTGACCTAGGTCACTTTGAACATGAACTACTCTAACTAGTGGTTCATTATGTCTAAATAAATTATCTGAAGTTCATCTAGGTTAAAAATGTTTGTTCACCAAATATCCTAATTTTCCTACTTGATTTGACCCTTTTTTCTATTTATGATTAAAATCACATTATCTTCCTTTTTCAAATGAAGTACTACAAATTATCATGTAAAAATTCATAGAAAATTTCAACTCACTAATATTGATAGGATAATTCTCAAAACAAATTTTCATAATTCTAGCCAGTGTTTTGACCTAAGATATCCACAATTTAATATATCTATGAAAATGCCACTAATGAAGTAATCACCATAAATAATCATCCAAAAATCTTAATAAATTTTATAGGAGTTCATAATACATAGATAAGGGTCTTGACATTTTTTTCATAATTTTTCATGAACTATTAATCATGTTTTTAATCAAAATAGCATAAGGGCAAAATTATAATTATGCTATTTGCATAAGCAATACTTCTCAAATGTTCTCATAAATTTTTTCAGAGAAGTGAGATGACCCATTATGTCTTGGGTCAACAATTTGGACTTTCCTAAAGTCAATAGCCCTAATTTTCATTTTAACAACTAATTGTACTATTTTTGAAATAATTCTAACTTATGGGATTTTTGATTCCAAAAATCCCTATTTTCTCCTGAAAGGAGTAATCCACCTCCATAAGTCTCTGTCTAAAATTTCATGGACATGCATTGGGCCAAATGGGCTAAATTCCCCTTTCACATTTTTACTATTTGCACACCATTCACTATTCTACCTTCACCATGCATGTTGGATCCTCTAACATGCAAAAGTCGAAATGGCTACAAATTTTTACTAAGGACTTAGGATGATCGTAGAGCCAAGCCACCAAAATATGGGGGCATTTTGAATAGGGAATCACCCTAAATTCCATTTATTTATTGAATCATATTTCTACAAAAACTATAAAAACTTATTCTCCAAAAATTTTGATTTTTGGACATAGTCTAAGTATAGTGTACTCACATGCATGACATGAGTTTCACTGCATGTGGTCTTGTTGTTTAACCTAGGCATCCATTTGAAATTCTGCCCTAGCCTACGAGCAGTCTTTGGAGAATGACCCTACAAGGAGCCACAGTGCTCCAAATTACATTTTTAGGGTGTCAACTTAAAGGTACGACTTAGATCTACAATTTTATATTGGTGATCAGTTCTGTGTTTGCCTTGAAGAGTCCTATATTTAACATGCAAAGTCTCTGTATAAATGTGACAAAAATATACAATGTAAATAATTAAACTATAGTTTTATATTGTATTAATTGGACGGCATCGGGTTATCTTCTCCGATGGCCAACGAATATGATTGATCCCGCTTGTAGCATATTGATCCTGTAACATCCCATTTCCAACTAGACCCCTAGGTGTGGTTTTGTCCATGGCTAGGTCATGACAAACCCTAGGAAGCCAGGAATGAGCCAAGGGATAGGAGACAAAGTGGGGAAACGCATCATGGTCTGCCAATAATAGAACTCTGAACAATGGTTTAGGATGACCATGGGCTACACCTTGACCCCAAGACCCTACCACAACACCCCCTAATACCTTGGGAGGCCCTTTGGAGCCATAAGGACCCATTGGGGTCAACCAAAGAGGCTCAGTTGACCAAGGTCAACCCTAGCCCTTAATGGGTCAAACTAGCCTACTTAGGGTCAATTGACCTACCCCTAGCCTAGAGGACCCCACCTATGCCCTCCTAACCCTAAATTGAGGTCAATGGGTCACTAATGACACATTGGGGCCAGCCCTAGAGGCCAGGTTGACCCAAGTCAACTCAAGCTCCTAATCTGGTCAAAGTACCCTTACTAAGGGTATGTGACCTCCAAAGTGCAGGGTAACCCTACATAACCCTACCTAGACCTTAGGGGAAGCCAATGGGTCACCAAGGACCCATAGGGGTCAACCCAATTGGTCATGTTGACCCAAGTCAACTCTAGCCCTAAAATGGTCAAAGTGCCCTTACCAAGGGACATGTGACCACCAAGATGCCCAACCAACCCTATTAAAGTAATCCTAGACCTTAAGGGAGTCCAATGGGTCACTAAAAACCCAATGGGGTCAACCTAGATGGTCAAAATTGGCCTAGGTCAACCCTCATTTAAGCCAAGTCAAACCTAGCCCAAAAGGGCTAACCCATGCCCAAGCCACTTCTTCCTTAGGCTAACCCCATTTCCATGTTCATCATAACCAACTGGGCTGCACTTAGCTTATGGAGTTGACCAGTCAACTATGGGTGACTAGGAGAGAGAAGGGAGCTCCCCTCCATGTTAATGGAGGAGAGAGAAGATGGGGGAGAGGAAGGGAGAGAGTGGAGCCGGCCAAGGGAGGCTAACAACCACCTTTAATGGCTTCAATCAACTCCTCTAGGGACGAGGAGTTGATTCCAGCCATTTCTCGGCCACCAAGGGGTGGATTCAGCCCCCCTCCACTCTACCCGAGCCACACCATAAATGGTGTTGATGTCCATTGAAGAACCAGCCACCCCCCTTCCCCAATTGCCATTTAAACACCATAAGTGGGCAAATGGGAACATTTTCGAGCATTTAGCTGGAGGAGACGGGCCATTCCACTGTACTGTTGCAGAATTCGAGCGCCGCCGCCGTCAACAATGGCATCCCGCCGCTCTTCCCGCATCCAGGCCGCCAGGAAGGTCCTCCCCCTCTCCTTAACTCTCGGGTAGATCATAGGACTTCTTAGGCTTAAGATTCGGGCTCAATTGAGCCCGATCAAATCTAGCATTTTTCATGGTTTCGGCAAGAAATTTTCTTGCTATAACCGCTGGAAAACGCCTCTCCGGCGGCAGAGCCGCCGCCTGGCGATAGCCACCACCTCAACGGAGGTGGTGGTGGCGGTGGCCGGCCGGGGAAGGGGCTGGATCGCCGGCGGCAAGGCTTGGAAGCGGCTCCAGGCGGGATGGATCCTGGTCGTTGGCTCATTGAAGAAGATGACGGGATTCCGTCGAATCTGCGTCAAGATTCGTGCCTCTCCCGATTTTAAACTATAGGATTCATTTTATATTCATGTGAATTATGTCGCAGATTTTGGTATGATTGGTTTTAAATTTTAAAAATACTTAGGCCCCTCTGCAGAAAGAGTCACCAACACAAAAGTTGTAGCCCTCTGAGTCTAATTTATTTTAAAAGTTGTTTGAACCCATTTGGGTGCATGGTCTGACCAAGGCACCCATTTTGGTGGGACATACCCTTAGGGCTAGGCAGTCATTAAACTGAGTGCCCACACTTCATCCCTAGCCCAAATCAATTGAAATTTGGCAGGGAGCCTAACCTAGCTATACCTAGGGCCTGCCCCAAACTCAGAATTTTTGGACACAATTTTCCTAAAGTTTTTGATTTTATTTAATAAAGCTAGGGTAATTTAATTAAGTAGTCAAATGACCTCCAAACCCTCCCAAATTTTTGGGAGTGGTCCCTGGCTTCAAGACCTAGTCCTGTACAAAATTTGGACTCATTTGGATATGTTTTGGTTAGGGAATCACCAAACCCTAGTGTGGCCCAAAGGTGGTATTTTTGTTCAAAAAGTGCACTTTTGATTTTGAGTGACCAAATCACCTCAACAGAGGCTGAAGTTTGGGACACTTACTTGCTTTGGCATTTATCACCTCCCCATGGAATGTGGGGTAGTGTGGAATTGATTTGCCCTAGGTTCCTAGGCCAAACCCTAAGGAAGGACCTTTGTGCCTTGTGAAGGGCATGAGTCCTAAACACCTTGGATGAACATAAAATTTTGCATGGAGGGTCCTAGGGTATATAAAACCCTCTGGTAAAAATATTAAATAATTTTGAAAAGGGTAGGGTCCACAAAACCCTAACCCTAGCTTAGGTCATAAAAATTGTAGTGTTAGTTTAGGTTAGCTAAACTCCTTGAAATATAATCAAATTTGGGTTGTGTGGGAATAAGGATATTTTGAGCCTCGGGTAATTTATTTGGGAAGTTTTGATCAATATTGGTAGCACTTCATTTGTAACAAATAGGATTGCTCTAATTAATAATTTGACTATTCTGATCTCACTGCTCATTGAAAGGTCATGAAACATTGACAGAGATAGTTTTAGACAATACTGATCATATCTGATTTTTTAAAGAATTTTTGGATACATAATTAGGGCATCTACTTCACAAGTGCATTACTTCGGTTACATACTAAATAATTCTTACAAGAGCTCAATACTTGTTGAAAAATTATTAAACTTGATTCATAGTGTTCCTAGTTCATTATTATCATGTGGCAATTTTTGTGAAAATGTTTGATGGATAATTAGTATACCTTGTTCATTAACCCATAAACTTGAAATTTCATGAGAAAATCAAGTATAGCCTTATTATTACATGACAAATTATGAAACTTTTTCTAGGGTATTTGTATGCCATCATAACCATCCCTGAATTTTCTCTGAATTTTGGAGGTATTATTGCTATAAAATCTTTTAAAATGACTTATTATGAGATATACTTGAAATTAAAATTTAGGGCCTAAACCTTGCTGAAAAATTTGAAGACTTAGGATTTAGAGTTGATTATGCATTTTGTAATTAACATAAATTTAGTAGATTATTATCTTGTCTGAAATTGGTACTTCATGTTCAAACTTGGGCTTTTTGGATACTAGAATAAATAAATAAATTATCAGACAGATTAGGAAAATTATGAATTTCTGGATTTATGCTACAAATGTCATTTTAGCACTCTAATAATTATCATAGGGGTACTGGATGAGTATTTCATGTACCTCCCATTTTACGAGTCATATGACTTAAGTGGTCTGCATTTAGCAAAACTGCAGGAAATCATTTTGTATATGAACTAGAGCACGTGTGATGGGTCTTGTTGGTTTGCTGGAAGGATAAGTAGAATTAGGTGCATCTATGTAAGATAAGTGAGTAGGGTGTTGTTTTGTCTAGGGTTTAGAGGCGTTCGGGTCCGACGAAAGATCGTCCTCCCCGAGGAGAGTTGGAGTCAAATCACCCTAGGATTAGCCTATCGTAACATGAGAAAGTAATGGGTAAGGGGATCAACCAATAACAAAATAAGTACCTTGCGAAAGGGAACGCTGGGCGTAATCCCAACACAGTTCCTAGTGCCCCTTGAGAGCCCTTCACAGGGAATACCGGGGGCAGCCCTGGGTTAACGTAAACTGTTTTTAACAAGCTGAAAAGAGTAACTTAGTAATTAGGGTTGCACATTTAACAAACACTGTTGGCACCGGAAGTTAGCTGGGAGCTTCGGCTCGGATGGTTAAAAGACGGACTTTGGGTCCGGGGAGCTTCGGCTCGGGTTTTGATTACGCTAAATTTGCATGTGCATAAAAGGAAGGAAAAACTAAGGTGGTGGGTCTTCGATATTGGAGGGTCGATGCACCGACGCCAATACGTTGACTCGGCAAGTGTGGTTAGCACTTCGCCAACAGAAGTCCGGTGCGCCAGCCGGCAAGAGTACGCAGGAGTACACTTCGTGCACCAAGCGTTGAGGCATATGATAGGTCTGACCGGTAGTGCTTTACTGGTTTAGAGGTGGGTGAGGCCCAACCCACCGCTTCTGTCTGCCACTACGGAGGTATCCTAGGAGGTTACGGCTCCAGAAAGGGGGAACTAAAGGTCTGTGTGCACAGAGTCGGGTGTGTGTATTGTACTTGCATGATCCATCATACCCACTTGCATGTCATAGCATAATCGATTCATTTAACCCTGACACCTAAAGTATAAGTGGAATGGTACGCTTATACTTTAGGACCTGCAAAACGACCCCTTGGTCTATAAGCTTGTGTGGGCAAGTTTATAAATTAAGGTTAATTTTTATATATATATCTACTGCTGTTTGATAACCGACACCCCAACGTATAAATTGTTATGGGACTTTTTATACGATGGGAGCCTTGCAGAAGACCCCTTGGCTTATGTGTTCTCACATAAGTGAATGTTACTTTTCATATTTCAGCTTATTGTCTATACATGTTATAGAATTGCTAGTATAGGTCCGCTGACATCTGTTCTTGATATTCTCCACCTTCAAGTCCTCCCCTTTCTTCCTCTCCGCTCGGTGCCTAGGAGCCGTGGGGGAAGGGGCGGGGGATGATAGGATTTAGTCTTTTAGACTAACGGTTTTCGAACCGCATCATTTAGGGGATCGTGGAAACCAGCATGGAGGAGCAGCCCAAGAGACCAGTGCGCTTGGAGGTGGGGCAGTCTAGCTCCGGAGTTCATATAGTCGGGACCGTGAGTCTCGACCTTGAGTAGTTTTTCTGCTTTTGCTTCCGCATGAGTGATTTTTGTAGTGAGGATATGATGTACCGGGCATAAGCCCGTATTTTGCTACTCTGATGTTTTATTCTGTGGACACTCCCTTCGTGGAGTTATATTTACTATGACATGTGATTTTCTGTGGACTGCAATTTTGCATTTACATTATTGTGCTACTTTTCTGCGATCGAAATGGCCGTTCAGAATCGGCGCTTTGTGGTGACGACCCTTCAGGGCGTGAAGGAGTCACTGCAAAACTTCGATTCTGGGCCTAAGATCCCGGTGTTGATAAGAGAAAAAAAGGGGGTCTTACAAGTGGTATCAGAGCAGACCTCGATCGAAAAGTAGCAGTCCACAACCCTGGGTCACCCCCGTGCGAGTTTAGTTTGGGGACAAACTAAGCAGTGGAAGTGTGGTGTGCCCATATGGGGGATCACATGTAAATTGTCCACTTTTATCGGGTATTGAGTCGATTACCTACTAATGTAGTTCGTTTTGCAGCCCCCAGCTCAGCCCACCCCACAAGGTGGAGCTCGGCAGACTCCAGACATTGCACCACCTCCCATGGTCCCTACACCTTTCCTTCAGTCAGACATGGGGCAAACCCTTACAGCTATCCTTGAGGCCTTTCGGGCTCAGCAGGCTCCGGCCCAGCAGCCAAACCCAGGGGCCAACTGGATGAGCACCTTCCGAGGACTCTCTCCCCCGTCATACTTGGGGACAGAGTCGGCAGTGTGGACAGAGGAGTGGCTGGATGTTATGTACGAGATGTTGACTGGGATACGATGCCCTTGGGAGGAGAGGGTGGCCTTGGTGGTATCTTGCTTGGAGTCCCATGCCAAGAGGTGGTAGAAGACACTGTTGGACACGACGTTTGCTGATAGGGAGATTGCAGAAATCACTTGGGAGGAATTCAGGGCCACGCTGCTGGAGCACTTTGTTCCGTAGTCGGCCAGGGACGAGTTGGAGGAGCGGTTCTTGCAGTTGAGGCAGGGAACCAGGACGGTGGTGGAGTACCACCGAGAGTTCGACCATTTGGCCCGATATACGGGTTCTTACCAGCTGGACGAAGCAGGATACGTCAAGAGATTTTATAAGGGCCTAAAAGAGGAGTTGAGGGAGGCCTTGCTGTTTGTATCTGACGGGCCTATCTCCCGGATTTTGGAGATGGCGAAGAGGATTGAGGCCGATTGGCACACCACTCGGGGCCGGAAGCGGCAAGCGGAGGATCAGGGCCGGAGGGCCCGAAATGATCAGCGGCGAGGCACCATACCAGAAGGGAGAAGGACAGAGGAGCAGCCTCGTTAGGAGGTGAGGCAGGAGCCGAGAGAGCAGGTGGTTTTGGCCCCTCAACCTCTTCGGATACAAGAGATGCCGAGACCCGGGGGTATGGTGTATCCCCCGCCGGAGTGCTTCCATTATCATCAGGTGGGACACCTCCGGAGAAACTGCTCCATGAGGGGGCACCACCTCCAGCACCACAGGGTGGCCCACCTGCCTAGCATTTCGGAGGCCGAGGATGCGGCCGAGGACGTGGTTACCAGGGAGGAGACCGAAGACAGGAAAGGGAGCAGGCATATGCCTTGGATCTGGCACAGCCTCGAAATCCAGAGTCGGTCATCACAGGTAAGCTAAGATGTTTTAAATTGTTTAAACTAAATTCCCGTTCTCAATTTTCCAACAAGTAGAACTTCCCTAAGCAGAATAAATAGCAAAGAAAACTCGTCATAAAATACTAAGACCTTTAATCATCACAGGTATATTCTTCATCAGCAGCAAGCCCGCCTATACTCTGTTCGACACGGGTGCTTCGCACTCGTTTGTGTCGGAGGCCTTCCTGGAAGGGCTGGAAGGAGTGGAACGGTTCTCAGGCCGGATGAGTAGGGTGCGTCTACCTGACGGATTAGAGATACTCACCTCAGCCCACTGCAGCATGGAGGCGGAGATTGGAGGGAGGTCGTTCGAAGTTCCGGCAACGGTCCTGAGGATGCCAGTCTTCGAGCTGATCCTGGGCATGACTTGGTTGCAGTGGAATCATGTCCAGATTGATTGTCAAGCGAAGAGGATCACCGTGAGGCACGGGGACTTTACCATCATCATCGAAGGTATAAGACCTGCCTCACGTATACCCTTATCTTCAGTACAGGCCGTCAAGGCCTATTTACAGGGGGAGGAGGTCTACGAGGTGCTATTTGAGATGACCGAGGTCACGAGTTCTATATCGAATATCCCGGTGGTGCGGGAGTTTGAGGACGTCTTTTTGGAAAAGTTACCCGGATTACCCCCGCGCAGGGAGCAGGACTTCTAGATACAGCTTGTGCTGGGGGCCAAGCCAGCGTCCAAGGCACCTTACCGGATGGCCCCAAAGGAGTTGACAGAGTTCCGGAGCCAGCTTCAGGAGTTAGTGGAAGCCGGATTTGTCCGACCAAGCTCTTCACCTTGGGGAGCCCCGGTGTTGTTTGTCAAGAAGAAAGACGGGACCCTCAGATTGTGCATCGACTACCAAGCACTAAATCGGCTGATGGTCCGGAACACCTATCCACTGCCAAGGATAGACGAGCTGTTCGACCAGCTGCAGGGAGCGCAGTTCTTTTCGAAATTAGATTTGAGGTCGGGATACTACCAACTTCGGATTCGGGAGGAGGACATTCAGAAGACTGCTTTTAGTAGCAGATATGGTCTATTTGAGTTTACGGTGATGCCCTTCGGGCTCACCAATGCACCCTCGGCGTTCATGACTCTCATGAACCAAGTTTTCAAGGAGTACCTAGACGTGTTTGTCATTGTGTTTATCGATGACATCCTCATCTACTCGAGGACGGAGGAGGAGCACACTCGCCATCTGGCACTGACCCTACAGCGACTGCGAGAGAATCATCTATATGCGAAGTTTAGTAAATGTCAGTTCTGGCTGAAGGAGGTGGGCTTCTTAGGCCATATTATCAGTGGAGCCGGATTGGCAGTGGACCCGGCAAAGATTCAGGCTATTCGGGATTGGCCACAGTTGAAGACAGCCACCGACGTACGGAGTTTTCTAGGACTTGCCGGTTACTACCGGAAGTTCGTGGAGGGATTCTCTAGAATCGCCCTCCCGCTCACATCCTTGACGAAGAAGGAGGTACCGTTCGTGTGGACCCTGCAGTGCCAGACAGCTTTCCAGGAGCTGAAGGATCGGCTAACCTCGGCTCCCATTCTTACTCTCCCCTCGGGGTGGGAAGGATTTCAGGTCTACACTGATGCTTCCTACTAGGGTATGGGATCTGTATTGATGCAGAAGGGCCATGTTATTGCATATGCATCTCGCCAGTTGAAGAAGCACGAGCAGAACTATCCGGTGCACGACCTTGAGATGGGGGCGGTCATTTTTGCTTTGAAGGTCTGGATCCATTATCTTTATGGAGTCCACTGCGATATCTATTCCGACCACAAGAACCTGAAATACGTGGACACGCAGAAGGAACTGAACATCAGGCAGAGATGCTAGGTGGAGTTCCTTGCAGATTATCAGTATGAGATGCACTACCATCCAGGGAAGGCAAACGTGGTGGCGGACGCATTGAGTCAGAGAGCTGCCAATTCCGAAGTCGGGCCTCAGGTTATGTCTATGGATCTGGTGAGGAGATTGGAGGATATGCACATCACACTGGTGTCATCCGAGGACCCCGAGCTTTACACGGAGTATTTAGCAGCGGTGAGTGCTACAGACGATATCCGGTACCGAGTCAGAGAGGGACAGAGGTGAGATGTCAAATTGGAGCCGATATTCTGGGCCTTGGAAAACGGAACAGCAGGGGATTACTCGATGAGGGATGGCATGGTATGCTTCAGAGGTCAGACTTATATACCGGAAGGAGGCCAGGTCCGGGAAGATATTATGGCAGAGGCCCACCACAGCAGGTACTCGGTGCACCCGGGAATCACGAAGATGACTACGGATTTGAAGAAGACTATGTACTGGTCTGGCATGAAGAAGGATATCACTCAGTTTGTGACCCACTGCGAAGCTTGCCAGCTAGTGAAGGCAGAGTGCAAAAACCCCGCAGGTTTGTTGCAACCACTCCCGGTACCAGAGTGGAAGTTCGAAGACATCGCGATGGATTTTATTCACGGACTTCCTTGATCATGAACAGGGAATGACTCAATTTGGGTCATCGTCGATCGGTTGACTAAGGTAGCCAGGTTCATTCCGATCAGGAAGGACGATGCTGTGGGAGTATTAGTACGTAGATTTGTGGAGCAGTTCGTTCGATATCACGGGGTGCCCAAGACGATCGTGTCGGATCGGGATGGCCGGTTCACTTCCAGGGAGTGGAGATCCGTGCAAGCTTACTTAGGCACGCGATTGACCTTCAGCACTGCATTTCATCCCCAGATGGACGGGCAGACAGAACGCACCAACCGGACGCTGGAAGACCTTTTGAGGCTATGTATTTTGGACCGCGGGGAACCGTGGGAGAAACTCTTACCCCTGGTCGAGTTCTCCTATAACAACAGCTACCAGTCCAGCATCAGGATGGCGCCTTACGAAGCCTTGTACGGAAGGAGATGCCGGACCCCGCTTTCTTGGGTTTAGGACGAAGATCCGAAGGTATTGGGATCAGAGTTTGTTGAAGACACCGAGGCTCAGGTGAGGCTGATCAGAGACAGGATGCTAGAGGCGCAGAGTAGACAGGCTAAGTACTATGACGCCCGGCATCGGCAGGTGGAGTTCCAGATGGGAGACCGGGTGTTTTTGAAGATCCGGCCCATGCATGGAGTCTCGCGGGTGCGTGGTCGGAGGAAGAAGCTCAGCCCTAGGTACATGGGCCCTTACAGGATCCTGGAGCGGATCGGGCCCCTAACCTACAGGCTGGAGTTACCACCAGAGCTGGAAGCGCTGCATGACATCTTCCATATTTCTTCACTGAGGAGGGCTCTGCTACGGCCGGAGCAGCAGATTTTGACCACCGAAGGGCCGGTAGCTTCAGACCGGTCAGTTCGTTTGGAGCCGGTTAGGATCGATGACCGAGGAGTACGGGTCTTGCGTCGCAAGAAGGTCCTACTATTCAAGGTCCTGTGGAGGAACCACGGCCAGGAGGAGCATACCTGGGAGCCGCAGGACCTGATGCGACAAATATACCCAGAGCAGTTCAGTCAGGTATACCTCACAAACCCCTCAAGATGTTTTAATTATTTTCCTACTTTAACTAGTAAGGGCTGCTTTAGGCGGGTAGAGGCTTATCTTTTGTTTATTGGGGGCTTATCTTTTGTTTATTGGGATCTTGGCTTCATCAATTGGGTGAATTGAACATAGATTTTAGGTTTCCCTTAAAACCTAGTTTAGCAAACATGGCGTCGTGATGGGATGTTACAAGTTTCCTTATTCGGTAGAAAATTTCCGTAGGCGTAACCTTGATTTCGGGGACGAAATCTTTGTTTTGTTTATTGAGATTTGTAACATCCCATTTCCAACTATACCCCTAGGTGTGGTTTTGTCCATGGCTAGGTCATGACAAATCCTAGGAAGCTAGGAATGGGCCAAGGGATAGGAGACAAAGTGGGGAAACGCATCATGGTCTGCCAATAGTAGAACTCTGAACAATGGTTTAGGATGACAATGGGCTACACCTTGACCCCAAGACCCTACCACAACACCCCCTAATACCTTGGGAGGCCCTTTGGAGCCATAAGGACCCATTGGGGTCAACCAAAGAGGCTCAGTTGACCAAGGTCAACCCTAGCACTTAATGGGTCAAACTAGCCTACTTAGGGTCAATTGACCTACCCCTAGCCTAGAGGACCCCACCTATTCCCTCCTAACCCTAAAGTGAGGTCAATGTGTTACTAAGGACACATTGGGGCCAGCCCTAGAGGCCAGGTTGACCCAAGTCAACTCAAGCTCCTAATCTGGTCAAAGTACCCTTACTAAGGGTATGTGACCTCCAAAGTGCAGGGTACCCTACATAACCCTACCTAGACCTTAGGGGAAGCCAATGGGTCACCAAGGACCCATAGGGGTCAACCCAATTGGTCATGTTGACCCAAGTCAACTCTAGCCCTAAAATGGTCAAAGTGCCCTTACCAAGGGACATGTGACCACCAAGATGCCCAACCAACCCTATTCAAGTAATCCTAGACCTTAAGGGAGTCCAATGGGTCACTAAAACCCAATGGGGTCAACCTAGATGGTCAAAATTGGCCCAGGTCAACTCTCATTTAAGCCAAGTCAAACCTAGCCCAAAAGGGCTAACCCAAGCCCAAGCCACTTCTTCCTTAGACTAACCCCATTTCCATGTTCATCATACCCAAGTGGGCTGCACTTAGCTTATGGAGTTGACCAGTCAACCAGTGGTGACTAGGAGAGAGAAGGGAGCTCCCCTCCATGTTAATGGAGGAGAGAGAAGATGGGGGAGAGGAAGGGAGAGAGTGGAGCCGGCCAAGGGAGGCTAACAGCCACCTTTAATGGCTTCAATCAACTCCTCTAGGGAAGAGGAGTTGATTCCAGCCGTTTCCCGGCCACCAAGGGGTGGATTCAGCCCCCCTCCACTCTACCCGAGCTACACCATAAATGGTGTTGATGGCCATTGAAGAACCAGCCACCCCCCTTCCCCAATTACAATTTAAACACCATCAGTGGGCAAAGGGGAACATTTTCGAGCGTTTACCTGGAGGAGACGGGCCATTCCACTATACTGTTGCAGAAGCCGAGCGCCGCCGCCGTCAACAATGGCATCCCGCCGCTCTTCTCGCATCCAGGCCGCCAGGAAGGTCCTCCCCCTCTCCTTAACTCTCGGGTAGATCATAGGACTTCTTAGGGTTATGATTCGGGCTCAATTGAGCCCGATCAAATCCAGCATTTTTCATGATTTCGGCAAGAAATTTTCTTGCTATAACCGCCGGAAAATGCCTCTCCGGCGGCAGAGCCGCCGCCTGGCGATAGCCACCACCTCAACGGAGGTGGTGGTGGCGGTGGCCGACCGGGGAAGGGGCTGGATCGCCGGCGGCAAGGCTTGGAAGCGGCTCCAGGCAGGATGGATCCTGGTCGTTGGCTCATTGAAGAAGGTGACGGGATTCCGTCGAATCTGCGTCAAGATACGTGCTTATCCCGATTTTAAACTATAGGATTCATTTTATATTCATGTGAATTATGTCACAGATTTTGGTATGATTGGTTTAAAATTTTAAAACTACTTAGGACCCTCTGTAGAAAAAGCCACCAACACAAAAGTTGTAGCCCTCTGAGTCTAATTTATTTTAAAATTTGTTTGAACCCATTTGGGTGCATGGTCTGACCAGGGCACCCATTTTGGTGGGACATACCCTTAAGGCTAGGCAGTCATTAAACTGAGTGCCCACACTTCATCCCTAGCCTAAATCAATTGAAATTTTGGCAGGGAGCCTAACCTAGCTATACTAGGGCCTGCCCCAAACTCAGAATTTTTGGACACACTTTTCCTAAAGTTTTTGATTTTATTTAATAAAGCTAGGGTAATTTAATTAAGTAGTCAAATGACCTCCAAACCCTCCCAAATGTTTGGGAGTGGTCCCTGGCTTCAAGACCTAGTCCTGTACAAAATTTGGACTCATTTGGATATGTTTTGGTTAGGGAATCACCAAACCCTAGTGTGGCCCTAAGGTGGTATTTTTGTTCAAAAAGGGCACTTTTGATTTTGAGTGACCAAATCACCTCAATAGAGGCTGAAGTTTGGGACACTTACTTGCTTTGGCATTTATCACCTCCCCATGGAATGTGGGGTAGTGTGGAATTGATTTGCCCTAGGTTCCTAGGCCAAACCCTAAGGAAGGACCTTTGTGCCTTGTGAAGGGCATGGGTCCTAAACACCTTGGATGAACATAAAATTTTGCATGGAGGGTTCTAGGGTATATAAAACCCTCTGGTAAAAATATTAAATAATTTTGAAAAGGGCAGGGTCCACAAAACCCTAACCCTAGCTTAGGTCATAAAACTTGTAGTGCTAGTTTAGGTTAGCTAAACTCCTTGAAATATAATCAAATTTGGGTAGTGTGGGAATAAGGATATTTTGAGCCTCTGGTAATTTATTTGGGAAGTTTTGATCAATATTGGTAGCACTTCATTTGTAACCAATAGGATTGCCCTAATTAATAATTTGACTATTGTGATCTCACTGCCCATTGAAAGGTCATGAAACATTGGCAAAGGTAGTTTTAGACCATACTGATCATATATGATTTTATATAGAATTTGTGGATACATAATTAGGACATCTACTTCACAAGTGCACTACTTCGGTAACATACTAAATAATTCTTACAAGAGCTCAATACTTATTGGAAAATTATGAAACTTGATACATAGAGTTCCTAGTTTATTATTATCATGTGGGAATATTTGTGGAAATTTTTGATGGATAATTAGTATACCTTGTTCATTAACCCATAAACTTGAAATTTCATGAGAAAATCAAGTATAGCCTTATTATTAAATGATAAATTATGAAACTTTTTCTAGGGTATTTGTATGCCATCATAACCATCCCTGAATTTTCTCTGAAGTTTTGGAGGTATTATTGCTATAAAATCTTTTAAAATGACTTATTATGAGATATACTTGAAATTAAACTTAAGGGCCTAAACCTTGCTGAAAAATTTGAAGACTTAGGCTTTAGAGTTGATTATGCATTTTGTAATTAACATAAATTTAGTGGATTATTATCTTGTCTGAAATTGGTACTTCATGTTCAAACTTGGGATTTTTGGATACTAGAATAAATAAATAAATTATCAGACAAATTAGGAAAATTATGAATTTCTGGATTTATGCTACAAATATCATTTTAGCCCTCTAATAATTATCATAGGGGTACCAGATGAGTATTTCACGTACCTCCCATTTTACGAGTCATATGGCTTAAGTGGTCTGCATTTAGCAAAACTGCAGGAAATCATTTTGGATATGAACTAGAGCACGTGTGATGGGTCTTGTTGGTTTGCTGGAAGGATAAGTAGAATTAGGTGCATCTATGGAAGATAAGTGAGTAGGGTGTTGTTTTGTCTATGGTTTAGAGGCGTTCGGGTCCGACGAAAGATCGTCCTCCCCGAGGAGAGTTGGAGTCAAATCACCCTACGATTAGCCTATCATAACATGAAAAAGTAATGGGTAAGGGGATCAACCAATAACAAAATAAGTACCTTGCGAAAGGGAACGCTGGGCGTAATCCCAACACAGTTCCTAGTGCCCCTTGAGAGCCCTTCACAGGTAATACCGGGGGCAGTCCTGGGTTAACGTAAATTGTTTTTAACAAGCTGAAAAGAGTAACTTAGTAATTAGGGTTGTACAATTCACAAACACTATTGGCACCGGAAGTTAGCTGGGAGCTTCGGCTCGGATGGTTAAAAGACGGACTTTGGGTCCGAGGAGCTTCGGCTCGGGTTTTGATTACGCTAAATTTGCATGTGCATAAAAGGAAGGAAAAACTAAGGTGGTGGGTCTTCGGTATTGGAGGGTTGATGCACCGACGCCAATACGTTGACTCGGCAAGTGTGGTTAGCACTTCGCCAACAGAAGTCCGGTGCACCAGCCGACAAGAGTACGCAGGAGTCCGCTTCGTGCACCAAGCATTGAGGCGTACGATAGGTCTGACCGGTAGTGCTTTACTGGTTTAGAGGTGGGCGAGGCCCAACCCACCGCTTCCGCCTGCCACTATGGAGGTATCCTGGGAGGTTACGGCTCCAGAAAGGGGGAACTAAGGGTCTGTGTGCACAGAGTCGGGTGTGTGTGTTGCACTTGCATGATCCATCATACCCACTTGCATGTCATAGCATAATCGATTCATTTAACCCTGACACCTAAAGTATAAGTGGAATGAGACGCTTATACTTTAGGACCTGCAAAATGACCCCTTGGTCTATAAGCTTGTGTGGGCAAGTTTATAAATTAAGGTTAATTTTGATATATATATATCTACTGCTGTTTGATAACCGACACCCCAACGTATAAATTGGTATGGGACTTTTTATATGATGTGAGCCTTGCAGAAGACCCCTTGGCTTATGTGTTCTCACATAAGTGAAGGTTACTTTTCATATTTCAGCTTATTGTCTATACATGTTATAGAATTGCTAGTATAGGTCCACTGCCATCTGTTCTTGATATTCTCCACCTTCAAGTCCTCCCTTTTCTTCCTCTCCGCTCGGTGCCTAGGAGCCGTGGGGGAAGGGGCGGGGGATGATAGGACTTAGTCTTTTAGACTAACGGTTTTCGAACCGTATCATTTAGGGGATCGTGGAGACCAGCATGGAGGAGCAGCCCCAGAGACCGGTGCGCTTGGAGGTGGGGCAGTCTAGCTCCGGAGTTCATACAGCCGGGACCGTGAGTCTCGACCTTGAGTAGTTTTTCTGCTTTTGCTTCCGCATGAGTGATTTTTGTAGTGAGGATATGATGTACCGGGAATAAGCCCGTATTTTGCTACTCTGATGTTTTATTCTGTGGACACTCCCTTCATGGAGTTATATTTACTATGACATGTGATTTTCTGTGGACTGCAATTTTGCATTTACATTATTGTGCTACTTTTCTGCGATCGAAATGGCCGGCAGAATCGACGCTTTGTGGCGATGACCCTTCAGGGCGTGAAGGAGTCACCGCAAAACGGCGATTCTGGGCCTAAGACCCCGGTGTCGATAAGAGAAAAAAAGGGGGTCTTACAGATCCCTTGATTCCAGCCACCTATACCACCACCACCGCCGACGATTATCTCCACCACCTCCGTTGAGGTGGTGGATAGCGTTTCCCGACGACGTGGCCGCCGAAGGTGGCTCCTCCGGCGTACTCGAGCAAGAGAGAAAGCTCGAAAATTCACCCATTTATCACATGTCATCAGGCTCAATTGAGCTCGATATCTCCCCTAAAGGATTCGGAGAGCTAGCATAGAGGGAGGGGAGGAGAAACAGACCATTAAACGTGCTTAATAGCGAGTTTGGTGGTGGTGCGTGTAACATCTCATTTCCAACTAGACCCCTAAGATGGTTTTGTCATGACTAGGTCATGACAAAACCCTAGGAAGCTCAAGAAGAACAAGTGAACCTAGGAATGAATGTGAGATCACCATGGTCTACAAATAACATTTTCCGATTATCTAAGCTAGGGTTTGACTTTAGGGCCTCACCTTGACTCTTTGACCCCATCGTAACATCCTTATCCCATTAGAAGGTGCGTTGGGTCACCAAGGACCCATTGAGGTCAACTAAAAAGGTCAAGTTGACCAAAGTCAACCATAACCTTTAAAATGGTCAAAGTGCCCTATCTATGGCCAGAGGACCTTACATTAGCCAAAATGACCCAACCCAAGTCTTCCTAACCCTTAGGGGAGTCCAATGGGACACTAACCACCCATTGAGGTCAACCAATAAGGTCAAATTGACCAAAGTCAACTCAACCGTAAAATTGGTCAAACTAGCCTAAATGACCTAACCAAGCCCATGCCACTTGGGCTAAGCAAACTTTGAGTGGCACATTAACTTTAGGAGGCTGATATTTACATGAAATGTCATCTAAATTTCGGAGGGGGTGACTAGGAGAGAGAAAAATGGGAGTTTTTCTTTTAATGGAGGAGAGAGAAAGAAGAAAGAGAGAGGAGTTATGGAGGGAGGCCATGGGTCACTCCATTCATCTCCCCCAATGCTCCCATTCATCTCCCTTGCCTCTTGGGATGGGGATGCTATCAATTCCAACCAGCCAACACTAATTGGGGGGGGGGGGGGGGGCGACCACCATGGCCAAACACCCCTTCACGTCCTGTCCCATGAAAAATTTAAATCTCCCAATCTGCCCCTATTCCCACTTTTGAACATAACATCACCTTCAAAACTTCCTTGGTAGTCAAAATAATGTATTTGATCAATGGTTTTGCTGGAGGATCGAGGAATCATGTAAGCTCGCCGGAGAGGAAAAACGCCATGGCCGACCGCCGCCGCCGTCGTCGTCGAACCCCAAACAAGGTCCACTTCTCCTCCTCTCCCCTTGTGCTAGTAGCTAGATAAAATTAGGCTGAGAAATTTGGCTCAAACGAGCCAATCCAAGTGAGAAAAAATGGAGTTTTTCAGAAAAATCATGGTGGTGGGTTTGCCAGAAACCACCAACTCCGGCGGCCAAACCACTGATGAGCGATGACCATCACCTCAACGGAGGTGGTAGTGGCAGTGGCTGGCCAGGTAAGTGACCAGGTGGCCGGCATTAAGACTTGGAAATGCTACAGGAAATGATGTTATTTAGAGTTTTGTTCGGGTTGATGAGGAAGATGAATAGTTTTCATCATTATTTTATTACATTTATAAATATTGTATAGTGCTTTACTTATTCTTTTACATGCCTTTTTTGATACTATTAAATAAGGCCCTTAGGGGCTGAACCTTGAAAAGTGTCCCACATGAAAATTGTAGCCTTGAAGTCTACTTTATTTTAAAATTAATTTCAACCCATTTGGGTAAGTGGTTTGACCACAACACTCAAAATGGTGCAGCCTATACATAGGCTTGACTAGAGACTAAATTGAGTGCCATCAATCCAGCCATCCAACTGACTTGAAATTTTGGCTGAGGGTCACTCGTACCTGTACATATAGCATATCCAAAAATTGGAATTTTTGGAAAACATATTTCTAAAGTTTTTATATAAATTTAATAAACAATATATGAATTATTTAAGGGGTCTAATGACCTCTAAACCCACCAAATTTTTGATGTCTGTCTCTTATGGTTATGGCATGACTGTTAAAAATTTCAACCCAATTGGGTTTGATTTGAATAGGTTTTGGTGAGACCAAGGTGTGGCCCTTTAAGGGTTAATTAGGGAATGGGTGAGGTTATGGCATGGAGGGGTCAATTCTTACCCGAAGGGGTTGGGACTTTGGCCAGAGCCCCAAGGTTAGTTTAGACACCCTCACATGGAGTTTCAGGTGGATTAGGGTGGATTTGCCCTAGTACCCTAGTTCAAATCATAAGGTTGAACTTTGGGAGATTGTGAAGAACATGGTGTGATATATCCATGTATGGACTTGAGATTTAGTCCATGTAATCCTAGGATGGTAAATATCCCTAGGAATGAATTTGGAGACATTTAGACTTAGGCACACAAATTAAACCAATTAGGGATTGTTTAGGCATATACCTTTATTAGAAAATTTGAAGGGTCATATTACCTTGGATCCTTATGAAATTCTGGTAGAAGAGTTTTTATAATAATATGAGTCTTTGATATTTATTGTAGGATATTTAGAAGAAATTAGCTCATACTTGTAGTTATAACATTTATGTTGCCCCAATGGATGATTTTGATAAAATCATGGTTAAACTAACTTAATATATTATTAAACATAGTCAGTGATGATTTATGATCATATTAAAGTGCTAGTAATTTTTGTGTAATTGTTGGATAATATTTTGATGTACTTCTCTATTTTATTTTATTTATTATATTTATCTTGAATTAATTATTTAGTGGCTGATACTTTTAAGAAAGTTTGTTAAACTTAGTATTCTCTGTTATTTTGGCATCATATAGTGATTATAAGTTTTGGGAAGGCCATAACTTAAGAAAATCTAGTACTTCATGTTCAAAATTACCCATGGCCTAACATTTGGGAAAATTTAATAAATGCCAAATTAATTAGGAAAATTACAAGTTTCTGAATTTAGGCTAAATGTGTCATAATAGATCCCCAATAAATATCGTAGGGCTTTTGGATGAAAATTTGGAGTACTTCCTATCATGAACATCATATAGCTTAGATTGGTCTGCATATAGTAAAATTGCGAAAATTGTGAAAGCATGTGGAATGGACATATTCAGATGGGGTTAATAGTTTATTGACTTTGGTTAAGTGAAAATGAGTTCAACATTAGGAGTCATGATGTGGAAGTATCGAGTTGACTAGTGTTAAATGATGCTCGGGATCTACGAAACATCATCCTTACTGTGGATGGAAAGAGAGTCAAAATATGCTAGGGTTAGATTAAGTATAACTTTAAATGAGGTTGGATATGGGTAGATACCAATAATAATAAGTATCTTGTGAAAGGGAGCTTTAGGCTTCAGCCCATTGTAGTTCCTAGTGCCCTCGAGAGCCCTTCACATGGAATGCCTTGGGCAGTCCAAGGTTAATGTAATTCGTAAAACTAAATGGAATACAAGAGTAATTAGAAACTCTCTAAGATTATACTTACGCTCACACTCCCTAATGTTGTGGGAGTTAGGTTGGGTTTCACCAGCGGTAGGCTCGGTGGTTTGGTGATGGGCAGGTTAGCCCGGCGAGCCGATGACTCGATAGATATTTGTGTCAGACGGGTAAGTCCGGGAAGCTTTGGCTCGCTAGATAATTGTGACGGACGTGATAGTCCGGGGAGCTTTGGGTCGTTGGGAAAATACATTAATGTTGCATGTACATGAAATATAAGGTGGTGGGTCTTCGGTATTGGAGAGTCATCGCACCGACACCAATACATTGACTCAACAAGTGTGGTTTAGCACTTAGCCAAATAAAGTCCGATGCGCCAGCAGGTAAGAGTACACAGGAGCTCCGCTTAGTGCACCAACATTGAGTCATACGATAGGTCTGACTGGTAGTGCTGATACCTATTTAGAGGTGGGCGATGCCCAACCCACCGCTTCTGTTTGCCACTACGGAGGTATCCTGGGAGGTTATGCTCCAGAATGGGGGAACTAAAGATCTGTGTGCATAAAGTCGGGTGTGTGTGTTGCACTTGTATGTTCTTATCATAGCATACTTGCATGTAATAGCATATTCAGTGCATATAACCCTTGACACCTATTGTATAAATTGGTATGGGACTCTTTATACAATAGGCCTTGCAAAACGACCCCTTGGTCTATAGGTTTGTGTGGGCATTCCTACAGATCATGATTACTTACTTAGTTTACCTTCTTGTACTTTTACATATTCCTTAGTTTACTTTACTTGTTCTTATTGTTCTATTTTACTTGTTTACATTACCGCTTTCTTGTTATATTTCTTTTATACGTACACCTGCTAGGGTAGTTGTCACCTGCTTGTTCCACTCTGCTTTGTTGTCCTCCACTTTCATCCTCCTCGCATGGTGCTTAGGAGTTGCGGGGGTGACGCGAGGATGATAGTGACTTAGTCTTTATGACTAACGATCGGTGACCACATCATTTAGGGGATCGTGAAGCCGAATGAGGAGATACAACCCCAGAGGTCGGTGTGCTTGGAGACAGGACAGTCTAACATGAGAGTTCATGAAGTAGGGATAGTGAGTCCCAATCGTTAGTAGTTACTATAGATTTGCTTCCACGTTGAGTGACTTGTAGTGAGGATTATGATGTATCTGGCAGGATCCCTTTTTATTAGTACTCTGGTTTTTCATTACTGTGGACTCTCCCTTCGTGGAGATTTATTTATATTCATGTGATTTCTGGTGGACTAGTATTTTAGTTTTACTTTACTCTTATATTTATTATACTCTTCTGCGATCGGTAAGGCCGGCAGGATCGGCGTTTTGTAGTGATGACCTTCCCGGGTGTGTTGGTGTCACCGCAAAGCGGTGGTTCTGGGCATAAGACCCGGTTGGTTTTGTAAAAAAAAGAGGATATTACAACTGGTATCAGAGGAAACCTCGATCTAAAGAGAAGAAGTCCACAATACACTTGGTCACCCCGCGCGAGCATTAGTTTGGGGACAAACTAAGCAGCGGAAGCTGTGGTGTGCCCATGTGTAAAAATCATAGTATATAGTCCATAAATCAATGAGTTAGGACAACCTAACTAGGAAACTCGACTTACCAAGACGATTCTTAGCGTATCTTGGTCAAAAGTGACTTTAGGTATACTTCAGTTAATGTACGATGAGCGAACAAGAAAAAGCAAACCGAAAATTTGGAGTAATGTAAACTTTTTTATCCAAAAAAAGGTATCGATTACAATGGTATAGCCTCCCTTTTATATAATGGAGGAGATGAGAGATATTACAATTAAGCAATGTGGGGCTAAAAATTGACATGTATATGCGGCTTTACAAATAGACAAACCGGACAGGTCATGCGGTTAGACAAGCCGGCTAACCTCCCGACAACCAACAGGAGGAGAGAACAAGTGCCACAGAGACTAAGCCGCCACAGGAGACCGCTAGACCGCCCGGTCTCCAAGTCGTCTAATACAAACTGCCAGACTGCTGGGATACCAAACAACAACAACCCGGCAAGGATAAACTGCCAGACCGCCCGGTATCCGAACAGCAACAGACCGCCCGACCTCCATACTGCAACACTCCCCCTCAAGCTGGACCATAGATATCAATCATGCCCATCTTGTCGCAAATGTGGAAAAAGGAAGCGGACACTGGTTTGGTGAAGACTTCTGCCAACTCATTGTCGGAAGTGACGAACGGAGTACAAATCTGTCTCTTTAAGATCTCTTCCCGAATAAAATGGCAGTCGACTTATATGTATTTTGTTCTCTCATGAAAGATGGGATTTTTGGAGATGTATATCGCAGCCTTGTTGTCACGAAACATAGGAAGAGGATAGTTGTAAACCTCTCCTAAGTCAAGCATGAGAGCCCGTAACCATTTCAACTCACACGTGGTCGACGCTATGCTACGATATTCCGCTTCTGCCCTAGACCTGGAGACCACAGACTGTTTCTTGTGCGTCCAACTCACAAGATTGACTCTAACAAACGTGTAGAAACTTGATGTTGACTTGTGGTTACCTTTGTCATCAACATAGCTCGAATCTGAGTACGCTTCAACCCTTAACTGACCATTCTTCTGAAAAAGGAGTCCTTTCCCTGGTGCTGCTTTAATATACTCCAATATCCTCAGGGCAGATTGTAGATGACACTCCCTAGGAGCTTGCATGAACTGGCTCACCTTGCCAACAACATAAGATATGTCGGGTCTAGTTATCGTGAGATAAATGAGTTTGCCAACCAGACGCCGGTACCTTGTAAGATCGGATAGAAGAGGTGAGTCATCTGTCCAAGTTTTGTCTTCACCAGCAGCCATGGGACAATGGGCTGGTTTAGTACCAGTCAATCATGTCTCCTTTAGAATATCAAGAGCATACTTTCGTTGGGAAAGGAGCATGAAGTTGGGCTTCTTAGAGATTTCAATCCCTAGAAAGTATTTCGGGGAGCCCATATCCTTTGTGACCAGGTGTTGACGGAGGTGTTTCTTTGTCAAAGTTACCCCATCCTGGGCATCGCCAGTAAGAAGAATGTCATCAACATAAACCGCAAGAACAACCAGACTAGAGGCAATTTTTCGAACGAACAAGGAGTGATCGGCTAAACTTCTTGCAAAACCAATGGCCGCAACAATGCCGCTAAACTTGTCAAACCAGGCACGAGGTCTCTGCTTGAGGCCATAGATAGCCTTCTTGAGTAGGCATACTCGTGTTTCCCCCTGAGCAACATACCCAAGAGGTTGCTCCATGTAAACATCTTCCTGCAAATCACCGTAGAGAAAAGCATTCTTAACATACATCTGCGAAATGGGCCAATCCCTGTTGACAGTGACATAGAGAAGGACCCAAATGGTGCTGAGACGAGCAACAGGAGAGAAGGTGTCGAAGCAATCAACATCATAGGTCTGAGTGAAGCCTTTGGCCACCAGGCGGGCCTTGTAGCGATCCACGTTGCCATCTTAATGGAATTTGACAACAAAGACCCAATGGTAGCCGACTACATCAGTGCCCAAAGGTGAGGGAACTAGGGTCCATGTGACCCGTTCAGTAAGGGTAGCAATTTCCTCATCCATGACGGCCTTCTAATGAGGGATAGTGAGAGCTTCCTGGTAGGTGCGGGGAGTGGCAGTCGCAGAGATAGCCAATGCAAATACCCTGCGAGAAGGAGTGAGATGATCATATAAATCAACAGCATCCAGCGGGTGCTGGGCACACGTCTGCACCCCCTTGCGAAGCGTAATGAGAAGATCCGGGTCGGCATGTTCCTCAGTAACCGGAGCATCCGTGGCGGAGAGAGCTGGCCCGGGAGAGGAGAGAGACGGCCACGGAGAAGAGGGAGAGAGCGGTGGTGATGAGGAAGAGAGGGAAGGAGGAGACGATAGAGGTGATGGTGGGAAAATCATGATGGGATTAGATGGGGTGGAGGGGATGGTGGGAGAAGGAGATAGAGCTGGAGGTGGGTCAGAGGAGAAATAGGACACATTCTCAAAGAATGTCACATCTGCGGAGACGTATTGTTTCCGAAGAGCGGGATCAAAATAACAGTAGCCTTTTTGAGTAGTTGACTAACCCAAAAAGATACATTTTGTGTCATGTGAGTCAAGTTTGTCATGTGTGGCGGAAGGATTGTGCACAAAGGCCGTGCACCCAAAGATATGCAGAGGAAGGGGAAACACATCCTTGCATGGATATAGAAGAGAGAAGGGAGTTTGTCTGAGGAGAACCGTGGACGGAATGCGATTAATGAGGTAATAGGAGATGAGTACAGCGTAGCCCAATAGGAGCGAGGAACGTGCATCTGTTGCATCAGAGTGCGGGTGACATAGAGAAGGTGACGGTTCTTGCGTTCCGCCTTCCCATTTTGTTGGGAGGTATAGACACATGGAGTTTGATGAAGAATACCATTGTTCATACAAAAATAAGAGAAAGCATTGCTACGATATTCCTTAGCGTTGTCAGAATGAAAAATTTTAATAGACATATCAAACTGATTCTTAACCATATTATAAAAAGATGTCCATATAGAAAAACGTTCTGAGCGATCCTTTAAAAGATACACCCATATTATCTAGAGAAATCATCAATAAACATTATAAAATATTAACTGCCCTGACCGATGGTGGGGGTAGGAGCAGGACCCCAGATGTCGGAGTGAACAAGTTCAAATGGCCGGGAAGATCCTTGACCTTGCTTTGGTGGGAAAGGAGAGGTGATGCTTGCCAAGCTGACATGCTTCACAGTTGAGCGGTGGGCCTTGTGGAGGAAGATGTGGTAGAAGCAGACGAAGAAGACGTGGAGGAGCATGACCAAGTCGAAGGTACCACTGGAGAAGATCGTTAGAATATGTGGAGAAGGCGGAGAGTGCAGAAACGTTGTCGAGGAAATAGAGGCCGCCGCTCTCGATTCCAATAGCAATGATCCGCTTGGTGCCCGGATCCTGAAAAGAACAAGTAGTAGAAGTGAATGTGACAGAGCATTATATTTGTTTGCAAAGCAAAGTAATAGATAACAAGTTGCAAGGGAACTTGGGAACGTAGAGGGTGTCCGCCAGGCGAAGAGACGGAGTGACTTAAACAACACCCGTTCCATTGACCGGTGAAGGAGAGCCGTCCACAACAAGAACCGGGGGCAACCGGTCATGCTGTTCTAGGAAAAAAAAACATTACGGATTGCCGATCATATGATTGGTAGCACCAGAGTCGATCAACCATTTACCTTGAGTAGCGACGTGGACACTACCTGAAGACGTGACCACAGAGATGGACGGCTTCGAAGAGGAAGTGGAAGCGTCACCAGATGGTCGAAGATGAGGATGCTTCTTCCAACAACGATAAACCATGAGGCCGGTGCGGCCATAGCGAGAGCAAAGAAAGAGGGAAGCACCACGGTCGCTGGAGGGGAGATGGCGGCCACCAAAACCACTTCGCTGAGTATGGTGAGTGGAGTTGTCCGACTGAGGAGGGGAGGATAACAGTGGACGTTGGAGCAAAGATGTAACAGTGGCGATGCAGGCAGCGATGGAATCCAGGGTGGGAGACTCCGCCTCACCAAGGATCTGTTGACGGATCATGTCATACTACTCCGGAAGTTGTAGAAGATAACATACAACCAGTAGCTCCTGGAAGTGCTTGTGTTGCTCAACGAGATCAGCAGAGAAGGGGCGATTTTGTAGAATTTAGGCTCCGAGAGCCTCAACTTGCTGGTAAGCAGCCACAGGAGACATGGAGGGACGGGCAAAGTGCTCCTCATATAAAGTATAGATGTGAGACGTCCGAGCCCCCTTGGATTAGAGAGCGACAAGATGTAGCCAAGCTGCCTTGATGGTTTCATCATGACGGATGATAGGGAGGCATTCATCAGAGAGGCTGTTAGCCAGCCATGTACGGACAAGAGCATCAATGGCATCCCAGTCGTCAAAGAGAGGGGAATCATGTGGATTAGGGTCATCAGTGAGATTATGATGTTTGTGTTGAGGGCGGAAAAGGAAGGTGAAGGAGACACTCCAATCCGGATAATTGGGACCAATAAGCTTGGAAGCGGTGCCAAGATTACCAGAAAGAGTGGGAGGAGTAGTGGGATGAGCGGCAACAGGAGTAGTGGCGGTTGAGATATCAGAGTTGGCCATAGAAGAAAGTAGCGAGGCAAACAAGCTGTGGCTAGAAGAAGAAGTCGCTAGAAGGAGAGCGGCTAGAACAGGGTGCGACAACTAAAGAATAGGTCGTGGCGACAAAGAAGAGGAGCGGCTAGAACAGGTCGCGGCGACGTAAGAACAGGACGCGGCGACAAAGAAGAGGAGCGGCTAGAACAGGTCACGACGACTTAAGAACAGGTCACAGCGGCAAAGAATAGGAGCAGATAGAATAGGTCACGACGACTTAAGAATAGGTCGCAGCAAAAAAGAAGAGGAGCGGCTAGAACAAGTCGCAGTGATGAAGCAAAGTGGCCGACAAGAAAGATGAAGCAGGAGGCCACAAACACAAAAGAGCAAACCGGCTAACAAGGCAAGGAGAAACAAGCCGCGCGAACAGGGCAAGGTCCAGAGGAAGAAACAAGCTGCAAAGACAGGTCACGGGAAGAAGAAACAAGCCGCGAGAATATGTCGCGAGAAGAAACAAGCCGCGCGGACAAAGATCACTCACACAATCAGGATGAAAGGACCGAGTGCTCTGATACCATGAGCGAACAAGAAAAAGCAGACCGAAAATTTGGAGTAATGTAAACTTTTTTATCCAAAAAAAGGTATCGATTACAATGGTATAGCCTCCCTTTTATGCAATGGAGGAGATGAGAGAGATTACAATTAAGCAATATCAGACGAAAAATTTACAAGTATATGCGGCTTTACAAATAGACAAACCGGACAGGTCGTGCGGTTAGATAAGTCGGCTAACCGCCCGACAACCAATAGGAGGAGAGAACAAGTGCCACAGAGACTAAGCCGCCACAGGAAAACGCTAGACTGCTCGGTCTCCAAGTCGTCTGAGACAAACCGCTAGACCGCTGGGATACCAAACAGCAACAGCCCGGCAGACAGGCCGACAAGGATAAACTACCAGACCTCCCAGTCTACGAATAGCGACAGACCGCCCGACCTCCATACTGCAACATACGAGGATACCCAAAATGACTAGAGGAGGAGTCAAATGCGAGAGAAGGTGCTTAAGGCTTAAACTCTGATGTCCCTACCTTACTTATCAAAGTGGTACTATCACTTGTTACCTCACTGACAGGACCGCCTTAAGGAGAATTGATGCCTACAACCATTAACAGAATAGTGGAGGACTCAAGACTCAACTCTCGTATTGATGACACGATTAGAATGAGACAACCATCATACTAAATAGCAAGGGTCGAATAAGAATTCAGGTTCAGAAGAGACCCATTTGGGATAAAGTCACATGTTGACTTTGAGAAAGTTCTCGTAAATGGTAACCTAGAGAGTCTAAAGTATGGAGTATATCAACGAGTTTCAGGATGAAATTCCAAGTCTAAGGTTGCATGTCCTAAGGATAGTGTGCATATCTAGCCCGAATATAACATGCTAATATCGAAGATACTTCGCCCAAGGTAGTTCGGTGCTTATCTTTTGTTTATTGGGGGCTTGTCTTTTATTTATTAGGCAAATTAGTTATTGACGTGGGTTTCCTTAGACCTAATTTAGAAAATGTGGTGTCACAAACATAGTGAGATTTAAGTTGATCTTTATCGATGTTATTTAGGCAATGATAAGATTTTGTAAACGCGTGTTTGGAAAGATGATCTGTAGCATTACCAGGACAATGTCGTGGTAATAAGGATGAGTAATTACGAGATTTAACTATTACAAGATATCACGTGAAATTATATGACGGGTAACAAGATTCAGGATATCTAGGAAGATAAGATTAAATCGCTATGCTGTAACATCGGAAGTATGATTACTCTAGGAAACTGCAAGAAGTTTGCAGACAATATATTGAAGGACGCAGACCTTAGATATGACTCGTAAAGTTGAATTGATTGATTGCTCATGTGTACTCGAAGGAATAAGAACATGATCGTGTAGAGGAAGTTTATAGAGTCGTTATCTACACTTACAAACGAGAACTCAAATTATCGGAAGATTATTGTGTTTACCAGAACGTGTATTTCACCGGAATGAAGAAAGACATCATGGATTTTGTGATGCATAGTGAGGTTTATCGGCTGGAGGAGGTCAAGAGCTCAAGACGATCGCGTCAGATCGGGATTGACAGTTTATGTACAAGGAAAGAAGATCAGTCTACGCTTATCTGGTCTCTCAGTCGATATTCAACACAATGCACCACCCTCAGATGGACGGGCAGAAGTAGCACACCACCCTATCACTGAAGGATCTTTTACTCTTATGCATTATAGACCACGGAGATTCACGGAAGAGACTTTTGCCGCTGATCAAGATCTCTTATAAGAACAGTCATCAGTCCAGCATAGACATGTCCCTCATAAGGCAGTATACGGACGAGGTACAAGACTCCAGTTATTGGACCTAGGATGAGGATCCAAAGGCACTCGGCTCGGAATTTGTGGAGGACACGGATACCCAGGTATGACTGATTCGAGATAGGATGCTGGAGGCCAAGAGCAGACCGACCAAATATTACAACGAGCGACATTGCCAAGTAGAGTCTCAAGATGGAGACCATGAGTTCCTTAAGATACGTCTGATGCATGGAGTATTGCGGGTATGCAGGCGAAAGAAGTTCAGTCTGAAGAATATGGGGCCCTACAGGATCCTGTGGTGGATCGGCTCATTGGCTTACAGACTGGAGCTACCGCAGGAGTTAGCGAGTTTGCACGATGTCTTCCACGGCTCCTATCTTAGGAAGGCTCTACTATGGCCGGAGCAGCAGGTTACTCGTATAGATGGCTTGGCAACTTCTGATCGATCAGTCCGCTTAGAGCCAGTCAGGATAGATGATACGGTAGTGCGAGTCTTGCGGTGCGAGAAGGTTCTGATGATCAAGATCATGTGGACAAATCATGGACAGGAGGAGCATACCTGATATCCATTGGAGTTGATGCAGTAGAATTAACCAGATCTCTTACGGGATGTTATATTCAGTTACTTTCAGTATAAACCCCGCAGGCCTAACCTGAATTTCGGGGACAAAATTTTTATTTTTGCTTATTGGGATTTGTAACATCTCATTTTCAAATAGACCCCTAAGGTCGTTTTTTCATGACTAGGCCATGACAAAACCCTAGGAAGCTCAAGAATACCAAGTGAACCTAGGAATGAATGTGAGATCACCATGCTCTGCAAATAACACTTTCTGATTATCTAACCTAGGGCTTGACTTTAGGGCCCCACCTTGACTCTTTGACCCCACCATAACATCCCTATCCATTTAGAAGGTTCGTTGGGTCACCAAGGACCCATTGAGGTCAACTAAAAAGGTTAAGTTGACCAAAGTCAACCTTAACCTTTAAAATGGTCAAAGTGTCATATCTAGGGGCAGAGGACCTTCCATTAGACAAAATGACCCCACCCAAGTCTTTCTAACCCATAGGGGAGTCCAATGGGACACTAACCACCCATTGAGGTCAACAAAAAAGGTCACATTGACCTAAGTCAACTCAACCCTAAAATAGGTCAAACTAGCCTAAATGACCTAACCAAGCCCAATCCACTTAGGCTAAGCCAAATTTGAGTGGCTCATTAACTTTAGGAGGCTGATATTTACATGAAATGTCATCTAAATTTGGGAGGGGGTGACTACGAGATAGAAAAATGAGAGTTTTTCCTTTAATGGAGGAGAGAGAAAGAAGAAAGAGAGAGAGATGAGTTATGGAGGGAGGCCATGGGTCACTCCATTCATCTCCCCATTGCCCCCATTCATCTCCCTTGCCTCTTGGGATGAGGATGCTATCAATTCCAACCAGCCAACACTAATGGGGGGGGGGGGGAGCCCAACCACCATGGCCAATAACCCCTACACCTCCCCTCCTAAAAGAATTATAAATCTACCAATACAACCCCCCATTCCCAATTTTGATCATCCCATCACCTTCAAAACATCCTTGGTAGTCAAAATAATGTATTGGATCAATGGTTTTGGTGGAGGATCGAGGAATTGGGCAAGCCACTTTTGATCCTCCGAATTATTATAATGTTTGATTCTAAGGATAATAACATGTTCATAATCATAAGTTGCTATCAAAATCCTGAATCTTTAACACTTTTGTTTTGATTCTTGAGATCATATGAGCCACATCCAAAAGATCAAACTTAGAATATACATCTTCCAATTTTTAGTATGATTCTTCATTTGACTTTAAGTCTTCTGGGGTCGTTACTGTAAGACCCTCTCCTTTTTTACAAAACCAACAAGGTCTTTTGCCCAGAACTGTCTTTTTGCGGTGACACCAACACACCCGGGAAGGTCGTCACTACAAAACGCCGATCCTGCCAGCCATACCGATCGCAGAAGAGAAGAGTAAGTACAAGAGTAAAAGAAACTCAAATGTCGGTCCACAGAAATCACACGAACATAAAATAAAACTCTCCGAACGGAGAGTCCACAGTAATGATAAATCAAAGTACTAATAAAATGGGCTCCTGCCCTATACATCATGATCTTCACTACAAGTCACATATCGCAGAAACAAATCTATAGTAACTACTAATGATCGGGACTCACTGTCCCTGCAGTGTGAACTCCCATGCTAGACTGTCCCATCTCCAAGCACACCGATCTCTGGTGCTGCAAATCCTAGTTCGGCTCCACGATCTCTTAAAATGATTTGGTCAATGACCGTTTGTCTAAAAGACTAAGTCCTATCATCCCCCACCCCTCCCCCATGGCTCATAGGCACCGAGCGAGGAGAAGGAAAGGGAAGGTATTTAAGTTGGAGAGTAATAAAAGTAAGCAGGTGACAACAGAACTAGTCTATCATGAGTATATAATCACAACAAGTATAAGTGAGCTATAGTAGGTAAGCAGTATGAATATACACGAGATCAAGGTGAGCAAGTAAAGTATAAGAAGACAAACTAAGTATCCATGACCTATAGGAATGCCCATACAAACCTATAGATCAAGGGGTCGTTTTGCAAAGCCTATTGTATAAATAATCTCATACCAATTTATACAATAGATGTTAAGGGATATATGCAATGAATATGATACGACATGCAAGTATGTTATGATAAGAATATGCAAGTGCAACACACATAACCGACTCTGTTCACACAGACCTTTAGTTCCCCTTTCTGGAGCCTAACCTCCCAGGATACCTCCGTAGTGGCAAACGGAAGCGGTGGGTTGGGCCTCGCCCACCTCTAAACAAGTATCAGCACTACCAGTCTTACCTATCATATCCCTCAATGTTGGTGCACTAAGCGGAGCTCCTGCGTACTCTTGCCGGTTGGCGCACCGGACTTTATTTGGCTAAGTGTTAAACCACACTTGCCGAGTCAACTTATTAGTGTCAGTGCGACGACTCTCCAATAACGATGACCCGCCACCTTATACTTTATGCACATGGAACATTAATGTATTTTCCTACCGAGCCAAAGCTCTCCGGACTATCTCGTCCAACACAAATATATACCGAGCCATCGGCTCTCCAGGCTAACCTGCCCATCACCAAACCACCAAGCCTACCGCTCTTGAAACCCAACCTAACTCCCACAACACTGGGGAGTGTGAGTGTAAATATAATCCTAGAGTATTTCTAATTACTCTTGTATTCCATATAGTCTTACGACTTACATTAACCTTGAACTGCCCAAGGCATTCCCTGTGAAGGGCTCACGAGGGCACTAGGAACTACGATGAGATGAAGCCCAAAGCTCCCTTTCGCAAGGTATTTCTTATTATTTATATCTAACCATAATAAACCCCATTTAAAGTTATACCTAATCCAACCCTAGTGCATTTTGACTCTCTTCTCTCTCCACAGGAAGGACGATGTTTTGTCGATCCCGAGCACCATTTAACAGCAGTCAACCCAATACTTCCACATCATGACTCCTAAAGATGAACCTATTTTTACTTCACCAAACTCAGTAAACTACTAACCCCATCTCCCTATGTCCATTCCACATATTATCACAATTTCCGCAGTTTTACTAAATGCAGACCAATCTAAGTTATATGATGTACATGACAGGAGGTACTCCAAATTTTCATCCAAAGGCCCTAAGATAATTATTGTTGGTCTATCATGACACATTTAGCCTAAATCCAAAAACTTGTAATTTTATTAATTAATTTCGCATTTATTAAATTTTCCCAAATGTTAGGCCATGGGTAATTTTGAACATGAAGTACCAGATTTCATTACGTTATGGCCACCCAAAAATTATGAACACTATAGGATAGCTAACTATTAGTGAATACCAAATGTCACAGATTTTTATAAAAGTAATAACCTCTAAATATTTAATTCAAGGCAATTCAAATAATTAGAATTAATGAAAGAAGTACCATAAATAATAGTGCAAAAAATTATATAAAATTAACAGAACCTTATAATGATTACAAAATACTACTGACTAAGTTTCATACAATTCCAATGTCAATGAGCTATGTAGAAAAACACTTCAAATAATCTCATTAAAGTGCACTCGTGAAGGAACATTCTTATAAACTCATGCAAATAATATGTAATAATTTTCTAGGCTTTATTAGGCCCTAAAACATTCTCTGGACAAGTAACACAATTTTCCAACAAGATATTGTATTTATTATCTATTTTCAAAAATAAGGTGCACTACTTCACTTTACACATGAAGTAGTAAGAGGAAATGCCCAAATAATTCAAATAGTTTACTAGTGCATCTAAATGATATTTAGTTAACCTTGAACTAATTTAATATCATTCTAAGTAAGTTTAACCATGGTTACTTCAAAATCATCACAAAGGGCAAATGAAAGTTATAAGTATAAGTATGAGCTACTCTTTTCTAAATACCATTTAATAAATTTCAGAGGTTAATATTACTATAAAATTACTTTTACCAAAATCTCATGAAGGTTTAGAGTCATATGACCCATTATTTATTCCATAAGGTGTATATACCTAATTAATTTCCAAGTGATTAGAGTGTGTTGTATGTGTCCAAATACTACCAAATTCCTTCCTAGGGCATTTCACCACCGTAAGATCATATGGACTAAACACCAAGTCCATACAACCACATATCATCCCATGTCCTTCACAAACCCCCAAAGTTCAACCTTAGGGTTTGAACTATGGTCCTCAGTCAAATCTGCCCCAATCCATCTCAAACTCCATGAGAGCATGTTTTTACTGACCATGGAGTGCTGGACAAAGTCCCAACCCCTTTGGGTGAGAATTGGCCCCTCTATGCCCCAAACACTCTTTTGCCCTAAATTACCCTTAAGGGACCAAACTTTTGTCACATCAATACCTATTCAAATCAAACCCAATTGGGCTAAGATTTTTATCAAAGTCATAATATGGCCCTAAAATATAGACACCAAAAGTTTGGTGGGTTTAGAGATATTTAGACCCTCTAATTAAATTATAGAATGTTTATTAATTTATTACAAAAACTATAGGAAATATTTTTCCAAAATTTCCATTTTTGGATATGTTATAGGTATGGGTAAGTGTGACCCCCAGCCCAAATTTCAAGTCATTTGGATTGTTGGATTGATAGGGGTACTCAATTTAGTATCTAGACAAGCCTATGTATATGTTGCACCATTTTGAGTGCTGTGGTCAAATGACTTACCCAAATGGGTTGAAATCAATTTTAAATTAAAGTAGTCTTCAAGGAGTACAATTTTCATGTTATACACTTTGCATGGTTTGAAAGAGAGAGGATAGATCTTATTTTACCCTAGCTAAATATATATGTTATATAAAAGAGTGAGCACAACACAAAAATAGAGAAAGAGAGCAAGCAACACAGAAGACACAAGGATTATAGTGGTTCCCCTAAACTTGGGTACATTCACTCTTCTACCACCATAATAAGAATCCACTCAAGTTTTTGATCAGGTGCCAGGCCACCAATCAGGTTTTTTTTCAGGTGCCTGTCACCACAAGATCTGCTTCAGGTAGATCAGGAAACCCTTCAAGCTTTTGATCAGGTGCCTAAAAACCAATTCAAGTATTTTGATCAGGAGACTTGTATTAAAGTTATTTACCTTTGAAGGGAATTATAACCCTGTGTACAGTGGGGTGAAACAAACAAACTAGATGTTATCTTCTCTTTCTCAAAGCAATAGAGAAGATATGTGGATCCTTGATGGTGTCAAAGCTCCCCCTGAGATGATAATTTGTTCAGGAAGAATGGAAGCTTTGTAGGGTGAGTAGGTATTCTTGAAAAGATCTCCAGGAAGCTGTAGACTGATTGAAGTTGGTTGTCTGTTTTGCAGCTTTCTGGAGGAAGAACACTTTGATGAAGACAGAGAGATTGCTTCTTGAATATTTTTTGATGGCTGTCTTGTTCTCTGTGTGTGTCCCTTGGAAGCCTGAAGCAAATTATGAAAAACTCTGTGTGTATGAGAGATGTGTTGTTTTTCACTATTCACTGATTTGTTTTTTATTGTTTCTCTTTCTTCTCTATTACTTATCTTTTTCATCTTCTGCATGTACTACATAAATATCTCTATATATTGTCTGAACATAATTCAAACATTTGAATTTACTTTGACTGCAATGGCTAAAATTTTTCTGAGAATGGTAATTGCCTTTGGGAATCAATTAGCATTAAATCCTGATTTAATCCATAATTAATGCAGCCTCCAAGAGGCTATATTCATAAGAATATATAGTATTAAATCTGATAGCTGTAATCACCTTTAATTAAGCCTTAATTAATTCTGCTAGCTGTAAATAATTCTGTCTGAATACTGGAAAGAAATCGTCAAACTGAATTTTAAAGCTTTCTTCAAACTAGGCTCGGAGTTCGTTGATCTCAGCTCGGAGTTCGTTGAGCTCAACTCGGAGTTCGTCGAGCTAAGCTCAAAGATTTTGAACTGCATAATCTTTGAACTAAGTTTTACAGCTTTCTTTGAGCTGAGCTCAGAGTTTGTTGAACTGAGATCAGAGAATTTCTTTGAGCTGAATTTCTGAACTTTAAATCTGAACTTCTTTGGAATTTTTCTGAAGGAGCAAACCTGGAAATAATCCTATAACCCTTGACTATACATATTGGGCCAATCTAATCATCCTAATAGTGATCCTTGCCCAAATCAGAACTAGGGTTTCAACAATCTTCCCGTATTTGGGTGAGGACACTATTTACACAAAAACAAACAAAATACAAAGCAAAATAATCTGCCTGAATTATAAAAAATTTTCAGCAGATGTACAAGGGTGCTTTGAGAAGTAAAATAAATAAAACAAATCTACTGTTTCAACCTCTTAAGCAATTTCCCCTTTATAAAATAAACAATCTCCCCATATACATCCACTGATGTATCCTTTGTATTGGCGGAGACTATAGCTTTTGATTATTATCAAATACCACTGCTCCTTTGTGGTAAGATAGGTCTTTTCCTACAAATAGAGGTTAGGAGTTCTGGACCCAGATTGTCTTGGGTCATATTTTTCTTTCACAATAATAATTTGAAATGAAAGACCATTTAGGTTGATCCTTGTATCCAAGTGGATGATATTTCCTAGGAGGGATTATCCACTCAGTAAAAGGATTTTAAAAATGTTGATTTTGATTATGATTTTGAAATAAGTTAAAACTTCTGCTCTAAAATTTTGGGTTCGACAAAAAATAATTTCGTCGATATGAGTTCGACGAATGGTATTGAGTTCATCGAGCTCTGTTCACAGAATGATAAAAGTTATTTTCTATATTCCATTTTCGTCGATCTCGGTTCAACAAAGTGTATTTATTTCATTGAGCATAGATTCCTGAACTGTTAAAATCAAAATCTCTGTTCATAGTTCGTCGATCTAAGTTCGACGAATAGTGTTGATTTCGTCGAGCTTGGTTCGACGAATTATTTTGAACAAAACTTTTCTAAAGATTTTTAGATTGATTTGATTTATTCTTTTACAAATCTTCAGTAATTTTATCTATTTCCTCTAACTTTTCTTTTCCTTTAATTGATTCTAAAGAAATTATCTGTTCAACAACATTCTTTAAATCTTCTTTGAGTTTTATATTTTCAGAAGATACCTCATTTAATTTCTCTCTGAGAAATTTTATTTCCTTCTCAGATTGAATTAAATCTTTACACAATAATTTAAAATCAGTTTTAAATTCTTCTAATGAAAAATCAAGGTAGAGATTACCTAATTTTCTTCTGATTCACATTCTAATTCTTCATCGAAGTTGCTACAAAATCCATTTATTGCCATCTGGCAAAACTCTTTTGTTCTTGACTCTTCTTCATCTTCAGTTATACAGGATGAAACTTCAGAGTGACTCCAAGTTTCAGCTTCAAAGTTTCTTTCTTTAGCTGATCCAGCAACCATTGCTGTGAGGGAGTCCCACATATCTTTGCTGATGAATATTCAGCAATTTCCTGAAAAATGTAATCAGATATTGATTGTGCAAGAATGTTCATTGGTTGTGTATCAACAATCTTTAGCCTTTTCTGGGCATCTGTCCATTGAAATGATGGAACATCATTGATGCTTGTTGTTTCCACTAATTGATAAGGACCTGTCAAAATGGAATTAAAAATATTTTCATCAATGGAGTTCATATAAAGCCTAATCCTTGCCTTCCATAGTGCAAGCTTATCTAGATTGCACATAGGAGGTCTGGTGCTTGAAAACTCTTCATTTTGTGCCATGATAAACTCTTAAGAAATATAAGATCTATCAGATCATTTTGGTTTAGGTGTTAGCATGTACAACCAAGAAAACCTGCTCTGATACCAATTGAAAGAGAGGGGATAGATCTTATTTTACTCTAGTTAAATATATATATATATATATTATATAAAAGAGTGAGCACATCATAAAAATAAAGAAAGAGAGCAAGCAATACAGATGACACAAGGATTATAGTGGTTCCCCTAAACTTGGTTACATCCACTCTTCTACCACCCTGGTAGGAATCCACTCAGGTTTTTGATCAGGTGCCCTGTTACCAATCAAGTTTTTGTTCAGGTGCTTGTCACCATAAGATCTACTTCAGGTGGATCAGGAAACCCTTCAAGCTTTTGATCAGGTGCCTAAAAACCAAGTCAAGTCTTTTAATCAGGAGACTTGCAACCAAGTGATTAAATTTTGAAGGGAGCTATAACTATGTGTACAGTGAGGTGAAATAAACAAACTAGATGTTATCTTCTCTTTCTCAAATCAACAGAGAAGATATGTGGATCCTTGAGGGTGTCAAAGCTCCCCCTGAGATGATGATTTGTTCAGGAAGAATGGAAGCTTTGCAGGGAGAGTAGGTCTTCTTGAAAAGATCTCCAGGAAGTTGTAGACTGATTGAAGTTGGTTGTCTGTTTTGCAGCTTTCTAGAGGAAGAACACTTTGATGAAGACAGAGAGATTGCTTCTTGAATATTTTCTGATGTTTGTCTTGTTCTCTGTGTGTGTCCCTTGGAAGCCTGAAGAAAATGATGAAGAACTCTTTGAGTATGAGAGCCGTGTTGTTTTTCACTAATTCACTGATTTGTTCTTTATTGTTTCTCTTTCTTCTCTGTTACTGCTCTTTTTCATCTTCTGCCTGTACTACATAAATATCTCTATATATTGTCTGAACATAATTCAAACATTTGAATTTACTTTGACTGCAATGGCTAAAACATTCCCGAGAATGGTAATTGCTTTTGGGAATCAATTACCATTAAATCCTGATTTAATCCATAATTAATGAAGCCTCCAAACGGCTATATTCATAAGAATATATAGCATTAAATCTGATAGCTGTAATCGCCTTTAATTATGCCTTAATTAATTCTGCCAGCTGTAAATAATTCTGTTTGAATACTGCAAAGAAATCGTCAAGCTGAATTTTAAAGCTTTCTTCAAACTGGGCTCAGAGTTCATTGATCTCAGCTTGGAGTTCGTCGAGCTGAGCTCAGAGATTCTAAACTGCATAATATTTGAACTGAGTTTTACAGCTTTCTTTATGCTGAGCTCAAATTTCGTTGAACTGAGCTCGGAGAATTTCTTTGAGGTGAATTTCTAAACTTCAAATCTGAACTTCTCTTGAATTTTTCTGAAGGAGCAAACCTAGAAATAATCCTATGACCCTTGACTATACATATTGGGTCAATCTAATCATCCTAATAGTGATCCTTGCCCAAATCAGAACTAGGTTTCCAACATGGTTCAACACCTAAGAGCCTTATGTTTCTGTTCTAAAAAGGTCACTATAAGGGACAAATATAAGAAAATTAAAATAAATCAAGCAATCAATGGCTGTGATTGCGTCTTCTTCCTCCAGCCTATGGACGGGATCAGCCCGACCTGGAGCCACTTCCAGGTCATTTTTTCGGCCACCTGGCCACCTCCATGGCCGGCCACCACCGCCACTACCTCTGTTGAGGTGGGGGCTATCGCTGGGCGGAGGCATATCATTGGAGGGGCGGTTTCCAACGAACCCGAGAGGTAGAAAAACATGGTAAATTCTGAAAATTGTATCTCCTAATCAGGCTCAATTGAGCCCGATTTCTCTCCAAAATTTCAATTGAGACCAATTGGGATGTTGTGGCACGACGATCGGCCCGACAACAACCATCCACCAAGGTCCTCCTCTACTCCTTTCTTTGTGCAGAGCCCAATTGAGCCCGATTTCTCTCCTCTAAGGTCTAAGAAGACTTATGTCGGGTTGGTTGGGCACCTTGTACACCACTTGATCCTTATTTAGGGCACTTTGACCACTTTATGGTTAGGGTTGACTTTGGTCAACTTGACCTTTTTAGTTGACTCCAATGGGTCATTGGTGACCCAATGGACCTTCTAAAGAGCTAGAGATGTTGTGGTGGAATCAAAGAGTCAAGGTGAGGCCCTAAAATCAAACCCTAGGTGAAGTAATTAGGAGGTGTTATTTGCAGACCAAGGTGGTTCACACTCTAATTCTTAAGTTCACAAAAACCTTTTAGTGCTTCCTAGGGTTTTGTCATGACCCAGTCATGACCTAACGGTCCTATGGGTCTAGAAGTTTGAGGGAAGTTACAGTTACACTCCCGTTGTTATAGACGCAATCATTCAAATATTTTAAATTCTCACTTTATGGGCTTTAATCATATAATAGTTAAGACCTGTCATCACTCCTTCATATTACCATGATGTTATCCTATCCCAATCTGTATGTTTCCAACATAATGACCTGGGTATGTCAGGTAGGCACAGATAGCAGTGATCAATCATCATTTTTTACTTCTCCCAATTCTACCCATTTAATATGTGATAGTCACGGTCACTTTCCTATGAGCCCTAGCTATGCAAAATTTCCAACTATCCTTTTGACTTGTACTGAATTCTAAATTTATATTGGCTCTCTCTTGTGTTATATCTGAGTTCATTAATCGTATCCTTAACCAACAATATAATCATTAGTCGTGTATTATGTCAATTTGTTTAAGGAGTTAGGGCATCTAGGAACATGCTTTGTTGAGGTAACACACTCCTTTAATTATAAATAAAAAACTTTGTGTTGTCATTACTGTTTTGATTTCAGTTTATCAGAAAGCCATTTGTTCGAATTCTTGTGGATTGTACACAACTTGTTTCGTTCTTTGAATATGGTATGTCATTATGCATCGATGAAATTACAATCTCTCTTTAAGTTATGCCAAGTAATCAACTAATTCACAAGTCCGAGAAAATTTCTAATATCTCATGCAGGCTTTCCCTGTTCTAAGATTGTAATGTATATATGCAGGCAATATTCTATGTATATCCAAACTTCTAAGAAGGGTCGATCATCTTGCTGATTATGTGTATACAAAACCTCATCTTTACTTAAGTAACATTTGAATAAATCAAGTCTTCCAGATTACTATGTTTGCGATACACATTTTATAAACATGGTCTGGGGAAATCTAAGTCGTTACCAATTTAGCCCAATAAACAAAAGGATAAGACAACATATATTTTGTGCTAAAGTTCTTTAATATCTATATATGCCTCAATCCTTACGTCTAACAATCTTAGACTTGGAGCTCCACCTTGAGACTTATTGATATGTTGTATATCCTAGGCCCTTAAGGTTACTATTTATGACAATCTTCTCAAGGTCAACATGTGACCCAACGAAAATGGGTCCCTTCTAAAACTTGAATTCTTATTCGACCTCTGATATTTGTCACGGTGGTTTTATCAACGTAATCAAATCATCGGTATGAAGGTTAAGTTTATGAGTACCCTACAAGTCCACTAATATATTATAAGCATAAATTTTCCTTGAGGCGGTCCTATCATCTTAGGTAAGAAGTGATAATATCACTCGATAAGTGGAGTAGGGATATCAGAGTTTAAGCCTTAAGTAGTGACTCTTGCGTTAAATTGTTCCCTTAGCTAATTTGGGTATACTCGTACATTAACAAATCTATACCCGAGGTCGATTATAGACTAAGATACGCCACAAAATCCTCTTGGTAAGTTAAACTAAAGTGGTGTCCTAATTGTGTTGGCCTAACTAATTTTTTAAATGGACTATTTTTTGTAACTTTTTACACATGGCACATCATTGCTTCTGCTGCATAGTTTGTCCGCAAACTAATGCTCAAGCGGGGTGACACACTATTGTGGAATTCTTTCTCATATGATCGTTTGTTAAGTGATACCAGTTTGTAAGACCCCCCCCCTCCACCTTACTAACGAGGCTACCCGGTCGTATGCCTAGAACCGCCGCCTTATGGTGACACTAACACAAGGTCTAGTCGAAACTGTAAGACGCTGATCTTGCCGGCTACTACGATTATTAACCTATAGGCCAATTGAGAATAGAAGTACAACAAGCAATTATATAAAAGCTAGCAAGTCCACAAGTTACAGCTACAACATCATACATATATATGTATATATCTTTCACTATTATAAGGGAAACGTTGCCTTTGGTGAAACATTCAAAAATACCAATTATGCCTTCATTTTTATATTTTAATGACTTGACATATATTATAATCTATTTCAAAGAAATTAAAATACAGTGTCCATTCAAGTAATTACAATATCAAAAAATTAGAAAAAATGATGAAAATACATTTAAATTTTAAAAGTTTTTTAGAAGAGCCGCTACACCTACAATGGTAGGTTGTCATTAGGCATGTCAGCGGTCTATTCAAGGAAGGTTATCATTAGGCATATCAGTGGTATTTTTGAGGTGATGACATTGAATCAATCAACTTTATTAAACTCAAAAGTAATATTTTTAGTTCAAAACGTATATTGTTTTACAAAATAAAAATTGTAATATTTATGTATATTTTTTACGGTCATTTTGAGTACTCATATATACATGTTGCGAGCAAAACCCGCCTTGATGGGGTGGGCTAAGCCAGTCGTCGCCGGTCGGGTACTGTTGCGCATGGCCATAGGGGAGGAGCCCCGTGTCAGGCACTCGTATATATATATGTATATATGTGTATATATATATATAATGAAAATAACAAAGTCCAACAATGAGTACAATAAGAGAGAGAATTAGGGCTTATGCCTAGTACATGCCAAACATGATCAAATCTCTCTCATACTAGAACACTATGCGGAAGCGGTAACTAAAACACTTGTCATCACCTGACGCCAAACTTTGGTAGAAGTAGTGCGCGGTAACTGCTCCTCAGGTCTTGCCACCTCATCCCGCTGGTCGCGTTGGTGCTCCAACTCCTCGAGCTCCTAAAATGATACGGTCACAACCGACCGTTAGTCATAAAGACTAAGCCATTTTATGCTCTCCTCACCCTTGCGATTCCTAGGCACCAAGTGGAAGGACGAAAGCGGAGTACAACAAAGTAGAAACAAAAGGAAGCAGGTGACGGTGGATCTATTCTATCATAGTTATGTTTCTAAAAGTTATATCATTATACTAGCAGTTCTTATATCACAAGTAAAGTAAGTAAAGCAGTAATGAAAAGAAGTGCAGCAAGTAAAGTAGAACTGGAAGGAAGTGATGTAAGTAAAGTAAAGAAACTGAGCAGAAAGTAAACTATCTACCGCTACACTAACATTAGAGGAGTACCTTAACTTATATGAATGCTCACACAAAATTATAAGTTAAGGTTTCATAAATATAACTTATCATATAAAAGAGAGCATACTAATTTATGTGATAAGGATCCACAGTGCGTATGCCCTAAGTATGTATATATTCTATGATGAGTTATGCAGGTTATGATTCATATAAGTGCAACTCACACACATGACTCTGTGATCATAGACCTTTAGTTCCCACTTTTTCGAGTTAGTTGAACTCTCTAGTATCAACATTGTGACTACAGCAGCTGCGGAGTGGGCGTCTCCACTTCCTAGCCTGTTATACACACTACCGGGCCTAGACACTTTGTACGCTTCTGTAGACATCCTAGGTGCACTCTAGAGTCTATGTGTACTAATTTGCTAGCCATCCCACCAGTCTTGTTGGTTGAGTGTTTGTTTTCGGCGATCGACCTCCAGACTACAGTGTAAAACATTCCACTAGCCCTTCAAACCCCCACACCTCACCTGATCCACTATACTGCCATCAGAGTGATGACTAGCCCAGTACCACATGACTCGTCACTAATATGTTTTATGCACATGCAAGTTATTTTGAAACCCAAGCCTCGAGCTCGCAAGAACAACCCGACTTGAAGTAACCACACGAGCCTCCAACTCGCAGGACTAAACTCGTCCTGGTATCAAACAACCGATCCTCTAGCTCACAGGAGTAAACCCATCTTGTATCCAAACATCCAAGCCTTTAACTCGTAGGACTAAACCTGTCCTGAATCCCTCCTACCCTATACGGGTGAGTTTTTTTGCATCGTTCCCTTAACCAATTAGACTACTCTTGTCTAATTCTTGTTATACATAGTAGTTTAGGGTTAATCATCGGACTGCCCAGGGCATGCCTAGTGAAGGGCTCTCAAGGGCACTAGGATCTTCGATGGGCTGAAGCCCAAAACTCCGTTTCTCAAAGACACTTACTTTTATTAGTGTCTGCCCATTATTAATACCCTAATCTTGTTGTTGCTCTTGAGTAGACCTAATGATATAAAGCACTTATTGGGAAAAATGACGCTCTTTCGCCGCACCCCGTTATAATTGTTCCCTTTGTGGCTTGCACTCTAACACTCGTTACTATATAGTGACCTACTTGGGATCTCGACCCGGGTTTTAATTTTCCCAATACATCTCTCAATTCATCTACATCTCATTACCCTGGGTGCCCTAATATTTCACGTCACATTTACTAATCGCAGCTCATGATATAATTCTATCCCATATGAGGCAACTTCCAATTCCTCGGTCCAAAGGCCTTCCAATTTTTATCATGTGTTCGTCATGTGTATAATATTGATCATTCATAATTCCATCATTTTTCTAATTATTTTGGACCATAATTTAAATTAATTAATTAAGTGAGCTGGGTCACTTTGAACTTGAACTACTATGACGTTCTGGGTACTGGACCTATATTATGAATATGGGTCATCAGGTATGTTGTTTATTTACAACACTTTACTTCTTGATTAATGTTCATCGCAAGATCCGAATTCTTTTGGATTTTCAAGTTCAAAGTCATAGACTTGGTCCTTCACTCATATCACATATGAGCAAGGCAAACACAACCACCTGATGACCCATATTCACAATATAGGTCCCGAAATGAAATTCCTCCACATCCAGAACGTCATATGCTTGGTCCTTCACTCATATGACATATGAGCAAGGCTAACACAAAACTTTTCCAAGTTCTCCAGAGCTCTTATGTGCGACCTCATAGACTCATATTGCGTTGGCAGTGAGGCAACATGTTTGATCACTTCCAAATCACCATGATAATACCAACAATTGACTTTTATAGTTGACTTGGTCAATTTTGTGAGTGGCCTAGCCCCACTTGAAGTTAATGTACCCTATAACATCACCCAACATGGGTTGTTCCGTAGCTCAAGGCCTTAGCCCATTAGAAATGAGCTTGGTCTTCAAATTTCCTTAAATAGGCCTAAGGTTGACCAAATTGACTTTTAGGGTTGATTTGCTCAACTTGATGAGTCGGCTGGCCCCAATTGATGGTCATGGACCCTATGGCACCACCCAACCTTGGTTGGGCCAAGATGCCTCACTTAGGCTAATTGGGCCTATGTGTGTAGTTTGACCAAATTAGGGTTAGGGTTGACTTTGGTCAAATTGGGTCAATGAGTGACCCTATGACGGGGCTTTTAGGTCACTTAGATTTCTTTTAGGGTTAGGTACATAATGGTGAGGTCAACTTGTATCCATGGTTTCAATTTGGGCTAGTTTGACCTAAAATTAATTTGAACCCTATAGTGGGCCCCATGTGAGTCCACACTACTCTTATGGCCCTAGGGTAAAACCTAGCCTGATCCTTTTCCTCCCACCATATGTCCTACCCTAATATAAGTTAAGGGGTCTAGAAAAAAATTGGATGTTACATTCTATACCTGCAGGACTAGATGAGGAGCTTGGTAGCTCATTATTAATCATGGTAGATTCATCAAACACTATATTTATGGACTCTTCTACAACTTGATTATTCAAGTTGTAGATCCTATAAGCCTTCCTATGATTGTTTGAAAGTGCAACTAGATCTGATATACTCTAGAGGGGGGTGAATAGAGTATATGGTGCTTTAAAAACTTTTACAAACTTTTACAACAATTGTTGTAATATGTGTGAGCAGGGAAGCAAAAATAAATCTAATCGCAGCACTAAGCAAAGCAAAAACTAAGCACAGAAAAATCAAGGCCAGAAACAAAAAATGAAAACAAGCAAAACCAGAAGACACAAGGAAATATAGTGGTTCCCCAAACTTGGGTACATCCACTCTTCTACCACCCTAGGTAGGAATACACTGCAGGATGAGTTGATCAGGTGTCCTGGGCACCAATGAGCTTTTGATAAGGTGCTCAAAAACCAAAGCAGATTTTTTGATCAGGTGTCTTGCTACCAATGAGCTTTTGACAAGGTGCTCAAAAACCAAGCTCAAACTTTTGAAGGGAGTTTGAAAAACCCTTTACAGAGTGGGGGTGAGAGAGTGATGGAAGTCTTCTCTTTCTCAAACAATTGAGAAGACTATGTGGATTGATGTCAAAGCTCCCCCTGAATCCTTGAAATCTTCAGGAAGAAAAGCTTTGCTGAGGGTGATAGGCCTTCAAAGATTGAACTCCAGCAATAGATGATTTCAGCAAATAGCTGAAAGGTTGAATGTCTGGAGTCTGGAAAATATGTTGGCCTTGAACACTTTGAAAACTAAAGAGATCTGAAGATTTGAAAACTTGATCTCCTTGGATGTGTGTTCTTCAGAATTCTTTGAGACGGAAGATTTTTGAGAGTATCTTTGTAGTCAGTATCTCTCTCTCTGTATTGTGTGTGTTCTTCTATGTGAGAGATTCAAAAATCCTGTCTTTTATTCTCTGGTCAGAATAGAATATCATTCTCTGTCAAGTATAGCCGTTGGCCTGCATTAATTGCATCCTTAATTGCATAATCTCTTCTGGAGGAAAGTCCACAGAAACATTCCTTGAAAAATCCCTTGAAACTTGGTCCAGAATTGAATGAAAACGGCTAGCAAATCTCTGAATTAATTGCAGAATAACTCCTAACTGATTTTGAATTTGAATTCTAGAAGTTATTTGAAATCGTCGAACTGAGCTCTGCTATCGTCGAGCTGAGCTCAGCGATCAGGAAATCTTAAGCAGCAAAATATCGTCGATCTGAGCTCAAAGATCGTCGAACTGAGCTCAGAGATAAACATCCAAAGCATAGTCAAAATCGTCGACCTGAGCTCACCGATCGTCGAATGGAGTTCGACGATATAATGAAGTTGAGCTCAGCGATCGTCGAATGGAGTTCGACGATCTATCGAAGTTGAGCTAGACGATCGTCGACCGGAGTTCGACGAATCGTCGTGCTGAGCTCGACGATCAGACTTAGTCTCCAGACAGAAAATCTTGGTCTTCAGAGCAGCTTCCAAACCTAGACTTCTAACCCTTAGACTCAATTCTAATTGACCTATTAAGCTATACAGAAGGTCAAGCAAAGGATTCCTAGAGACATAGTGATCCTGACCCAAATTAGTAATAGGGTGTTCCAACAATCTCCCCCTATTTGGGTTAGGATTACTATTTACAGACTTTGGAAGAACTTTAAATAACAACATACAATCAGAAAAACATAAAAACAACAGCTAGACATGCAGAAACATCACAGAGATATATATATATATAACATCCAGATAATCAGAAGTTCCAGAAATTGTCACCTTACAATATCACTTCTTCTCTTTGCCTTTAACCATTTTAATTTCTCTGTTAGGATTTAGGGCTTCCTTGTTGGACCTGGTGTCATCTGCTGCACCCAAATATGTTTGCTTTGAAGGCCTGGGAACCACAGCTGCAGGATGTAATTCCATGTATCTATCAGCATCAAAGAATCTACTTGAACCATATCTCTCTAGTTCTTTTTGTCTCTGTTCAGACATAGTAGAGATGTTGGAAGAATCTAATCCTTGTTCTTTGGCCTTCTTAATCTGATCCAGTGCAGCCAATTCCTTCATCCTGGCAGTCCAAGCAGCTGGATTGTTTTCAGGGTCCTCAAAAGGTACAGGTGGCTCATACATGTTGGAAGGATTGTCTTGAGGAGGCCTGGCAGACACAGTCTCTTTCAGCTTATAAGGGAAAGGACCTGATGATGTATCAGATGAGATATGTCCTCCCCTAGAATATGGGTGCTGCCTGGAGTACCCTTTGGAATATACTTGAATATCTCTCTGATTACCTCTATATCCTCCTCTCCTAGAATATGAACCCCTGGATTGGCTTTCCCTTTGATAGGATCTGGCATGAGGTTGATAGGGAGCCTGGCTTCTGGCTGGGGGTTGACTTGCAGAGCTTCCACCTGCACCTGCATCAGGAGGAGGTGGTGGAGGAGGATGAGAGTGCTGGAATGGGGATGAACCCTTCTCATATTTTCTCTTTTTCTTCATGGCTTTCAGCTGGTTCTTGGAATACTGCATCCAGTGTTCAGTGATTGGGCAATTATGAAGGATATAATAAGGGATATCATTGTTATCCTTAACTTTAGCAGGAGGAACCCTTTTCATTGCCTTGCTCCATGCCTTCCTTTTCCTGGCAATGGTAGCAGATGAGTCATCAGAGTCTATTTTAAATTCATCAGATTCAGAACTCTGGTCATCATATAGAGCATCTATTTTCTTCATCAAATCTTTCTTTAGCTGAATAGAGGCAGATGAGGCAGAAGATGAAACAGCAGCAGCAGTAGGGGTTGAGATGGTAACAGCAGGGACAGCAGTAGATGGAGAAGGTGCAACAACAGCAGCAGCAGGCTCTGGACAGGTGACAACAGCAGCAACATCACTAACAACAGCAGATTCACTAACAGCCACAGAAGCTGGAGAGGTGATAGCAGCAACAACTTCACTGATAACAGCAGAGACAACAGGAGCAACATCAAAGACTGCAGAAGGCTCAAAATCAGTGGCCTCTGTCATCAGAATGTCCTTGGAGATTGGCTCATCAGAAGCAGCAGAATCTTCAGCATCAGTAACAGTAATCTCAGAAGCAAAATCAATCCTTTCTTCAGAAGCAGCAGCAATGACTGAATTTACAAAGGAGGAGATCATGCTAGGGTCACAGCAAGAAAAAGGCACAAGTGCCTTGGATAAGTCTTCTGGAGGCTGGACAGCATGGACCTCTGGCAGATAGCTGAAGTAAGCAGAGTCAAAAGCAGATAGCAAAGACCTGAGGTCTATTGCCAGAACTGGAGTTGAAATCTGACTCTCTGGAGGCACAGCAACAGCAATAGGAGGAGCAGCAGAAGAAGCAGAACTAACAGAAGCAGCAGACAGAGGGCTTGCAGAAACAGCAGCAGCAGCAGCATGAAGATTCTCTTCATATGGCATCTCCCCCTGCCTAGATGCAGATACATCTGGATCAAGGCACACTGTTGTAGGTGCTGCCTGAGGGAAGAGTTAGCCTGGGGGCAAGTGACTCATACAACCTATCAGCTAGGGCTGAGAGGTCTACTTGCTCAACAACTGGAGCAGAGGTAGATGGTATGGAAGCAGCTGGGGATGCTGAAAGGGAAGGGCTGGAGAATGTTGGTATGGATGGCTGAGGTGTTGGTAGGGTGGATATGGAGGACAGGGGAATGGAGATGGATGAGGTGAATGTTGGTTGATCTATGATGTGGTGTAGGAGATCCTGGAAAGAAGTGGAGGAGGAGGGTAACTCAGGAGGAGATGATGGGGAATCATCCATAAAGGAGTCATCCAGTAGGGTGAAGGATGGAATAGAGGGTGAGGAGGTGATATCGGGTGGAGGGTAGGAGAACAGTGGGTGGAATTGGTCTGCTGGTGGGGGTAGAATGGGTTCTGGGGATGGTGTTGATGTGGGAGATGGGCTGGATATGGTGATGGTGGATGGAGCTGGAATGGTGGATGGTGGGGGAAGGGATGGAATAGGAGGAGGAGGAGAGACAACAGCAGCAGCCAGGTCATCTGCAGGGGCAGAGACCTGTGGAGGAGTGACTCTTTGAGTCCTTGTGCCTGAAGGGGCACTGGAGGAGGGCCTGCTAGGCTTGCTTATTTGTCTGTCCCACTTTCCAAAGAGGGCACAGGTTAGTCTCTTGGAGGCATTGATATGAACTCCAGAGGAGACCAGCAAGGCAGGACACCTATGCTGCAGAAATACTCCAATAATTCTTCCAAAATTAACAAAACTTTTGTTTATTTTCTTTTTGATGAGGTCAAAGAAAACCTCTCCCCAGTTCAGATTTTTCTTATCCACAAGAGCTCCCATGAGATAGAGCTGATGTCTGGATATTGTATCATGGACTGAGTGCTTTGCCAGGAGCACTTTTCCTACCACATTTGCCAGGAACCTATATTCAACAGACAGATTCCTCTTGAAGAGCTTGCTAGGGTTTCCCTCTGGATGACCCATCCTGGCAAGCAGGTCAGAATACTCTTCTCCAGATAACTCAGCAGATTCTTCTCCATTTCTCAACTCAAAAACCTCTGAAAGAATGGTTGGGGTCAAGGGTACCTGATTTCCAGCTATTGACCCAACTATAGTGTTGTTATCTTGATTATGGGCAGTATAAACCCACTCCTTGATTTCATCAGAAGCCAACTTGATCCTGGTGGTCATGAGGGCAGTCAGATTCTGATCCTGCAACAAACCCAGTATGTCTTGAAAGATCTGATCAGTGGTGCTGAAAGATTCTATATCAATATCAAAACCTGCATCAAACTTCATTGCAGCTAGGACAGCAACTGACACAGCCATTGTACCTGCAAAAACTCAACAAACAAAACGACCAAGCGTAGAACTGTTTGGAGGGAAAGAAAATTCTTGCAGAGAAATCGAAAGCGCAAAAGAGAACGACTGCGAAAAATGAGTTTTATATTAGGGTTCGACGCGGAATTGGAAAGATCGTTGAACTCAGTTCCACGATCGAGGCTTCTAAAGGAATCTGAAGAGACTTCAACATCGTCGATCTCCGTTTGACGATCTTGGAGAGCGTCGAGCTCCGTTCGACGATCGTTCAGAGAACAAAATCGTCGAGCGTCGTTCGATGATCGTTGACCGGAAGAGATACTTCATACTATCTGAGAGGCGCTGAACTCAGTTCGACGATTTTGGAAATCGTCGATCTCCATTCGACGATCTTGGGGCAAATCGTCGAGCGCAGTTCAGAGATCAGAAAAAATTCTAGACACTAAGAAAAATCAGAATGTTTGCCTAGTATTGGTCAATTTTTAAGCTTTCAAAATCTTGGATATTATTTAAGACTTCCTCCATCTAACATTCCTAACTGATTTAGGAAGAAGGTGTGTTTCTTTTCATCCAAGGGCTTGGTGAAAATATCTCCCCTTTGCAAATCAGTTGGGATATATTGTAATTCAATTTTATTCTTTTCAACATTATCCCTTAAGAAGTGATACCTAATCTCTATGTGTTTTGTCCTACTGTGGAGGACTGGATTTTGAGCTATGGAAATAGCACTTGTATTGTCACAAAAGATTTTAGACTTCTCTAAGTTGTAGCCATAGTCTAGGAGTTGGTTTTGGATCCACAAGATTTGTGAACAACAACTACCTGCAGCCATATATTCAGCTTCAGCTATTGAAGTTGACACAGATGTTTGTTTCTTACAAAACCAAGAGACAAGTCTGTCACCAAGGAACTGACAAGTTCCACTGGTGCTTTTCCTGTCAATTCTGCATCTAGCATAATCAGCATCAGAAAATCCAGTTAACTCAAATGCTGAATCTTTTGGATACCAGAGACCTAGATTTGGACAACTTTTAACATACCTGAGAATCCTTTTTACTAATGTTAGGTGTGACTCTCTAGGGCTCACTTGGAACCTAGCACATATACATGTAGCAAACATTATATCTGGTCTACTAGCTGTAAGATATAATAAAGAGCCAATCATTGCTGTATATGTTGTCTGATCAACAGGTTTCCCATGTTCATCAGCATCCAATACAGCATTAGTAGGCATGGGTGTTTTCATACAAGATGCCTCAGACATACCAAATTTCTTAACCAATTCATTTGCATATTTGGTTTGAGAAATAAAGATGCCTTCAGCATGTTGCTTGACTTGCAATCCTAGGAAGAAGGATAGCTCACCCATGCTACTCATCTCAAATTTAGAATGCATCAGGTTAGAAAACCTTCTGCACAATTTGGAGTCAGTAGAGCCAAAAATAATATCGTCTACATAAATTTGTACTAGTAGGGTATGGGACTTATGGGTTCTAATGAAAAGAGTTTGGTCTACTCTACCCCTTATAAAACCATTTTCCAAGAGAAAGCATGCTAGGGTCTCATACCATGCTCTAGGAGCTTGCTTGAGACCATATAATGCTTTGTTCAGTCTAAAAACATAATCAGGGAAAGTTGGAGAGATAAAACCTGGAGGTTGTCTGACATAAACTTCCTCTTTGATGTCTCCATTTAAGAAAGCACTTTTAACATCCATCTGATATACTTTGAAGACTTTGTGAGCTGCATAAGCTAGAAATATTCTGATGGCTTCCAATCTTGCAACAGGTGCAAAGGTCTGGTCGTAGTCAATTCCTTCTTCTTGAGAATATCCCTGAGCAACTAGTCTTGCCTTGTTCCTTATAATTACTCCTTGATCATCCAGTTTGTTTCTGAATACCCATTTTGTTTCAACAATGGAATGATCCTTAGGCTTTGGCACTAGTTCCCATACTTTGTTCCTCTCAAATTGATGCAACTCCTCTTGCATTGCAATGATCCAGTGTGGATCTTGCTCTGCATCTTGAATGGACTGAGGTTCAATTTGAGATAGGAAGCAGGTGTGCAACAGGTTTTGGTTGACCTGATTTCTAGTTTGCACACCAGCTGAGATTTCTCCAATTTTTTGGGAAATTGGATGGTCTCTTGATGTTACTAAATCAACAGGGGGTGTTGATTGTTCACCAACCTGTGTTGTCGTTTCCTCTTGTGGTACAACAACTGGCTCTTCAAGTTGTGCTTCAATGTGTTGAGCATTCCCTTCATCTTCACTGCTTTCATCCTCTTGAGTAACCTGTAACCTGTTCAAGTCTTCAACTAGAGAATGTTCCTGCAAAGGTTCTATGGTAGAAGAAATCTTCTCCTTGAAAGACATGTTAGATTCATCAAAAGAAATGTGAACAGATTCCTCAATTTTCAAGGATGATTTATTATAGACCCTATAGGCCTTGTTGATCATGGAGTATCCCAGAAACACTCCTTCATCAGCTTTGGCTTGAAATTTTGCTAAGTATTTCTTGTCATTATTATGAATGTAGCAAATACAACCAAATACTCTAAAATAGTCAACTTTAGGTTTCTTCCCTTTGAGTAATTCATAGGGAGTCTTTCCCTTTAGTTTATGTATCAAACTTCTGTTCAGCACATAGTTGGAGGTGTTCACTGCCTCTGCCCAAAAGGATAGAGGTAGATGAGCATCTGACAACAATGTGGTGGCAGATTCAATAAGGGTTCTTTTTTTCCTTTCAGCCACCACATTTTGTTGAGGAGTTCTAGGAGCTGAGAAAGTATGCCTGATCCCTTCACTCTGACAGAACTCTTGCATAAGAAGAGAATCAAACTCTGTCCCATGATCACTTCTGATCAGGGCAATGTGAGTATTGAACTCAATCTGTATACATTTGAGAAACTCTGTCAGACACTTAAAGTTATCAGACTTCTTCCTTAGAAAGAACACCCAAGTGAATCTAGAGAAGTCATCTACAACTACTAAAGTGTAGGATTTCCCTCCTAGGCTTTGTACTGTGATGGGTCCAAAGAGATCCATGTGTAACAGATACAATATCCTAGGTGAATCACTCTTATTAAGTGACTTAAAACTGTTTTTAGTTTGCTTGCCTAATTGACAAGCCCTGCAGAGTCCTTCCTTCTTGTAGGGGCCAGGAGGTAGTCCTCTAACAAGGTTGTCCTTGGATAGCCTAGCAATAGTTCTATGGTTTAGGTGTCCTAATCTCTTATGCCATAAAACATTTGGTCTACAGACAGAGTTAAACAAGCAGATATCTACATCAGTTGAAAGAAAATCTACTAGATAGATGTTACCTTTCCTTTTACCTGTCAACACTGTTGTGTTGTCCTCTGACTTGATTTTGCATAGGGATTTGCTGAAGGTCACCTGGTAGCCTTCATCACACAGCTGACTGATGCTAATTATGTTGTGCTTCAGTCCTTCTACATAAGCTACCTTCTTGAAAGTTACTGAACCAATCTGGACTGCACCATATCCTTTAGTCCGTCCAAAGTTTGAATCACCAAAGATAACTTTGGGTCCAAGCTTGGCTCTGAAGGATGTGAGGCTGTCCTTGTTCCCTGTCATGTGCTTAGAGCACCCACTATCCAAGTACCATTGCTGGTTAGATGTTGGATAGGTCTTCACCTGCATATTAAACAATTCATTTGTTTTTGACCCAGTTTACCTTGGGCCTAGGTTGATAACCTCTAAATTCTGAAATGAAAGACATCCCAGGTTGACTCTTATATCCTTCAGGATGATATCTCCTTGGAGGTAAAATCCATTCAGTATAAGGGTTAAAGATTTGGGATGAAGAACCCTTAGGATTCAACTTTGATTTGCCTTTGAAAAATTTTCCAGAGCTCTGACCTCTGTTCGACGATCTTGGAGCTGCGTTCGACGATCTTGGGTCAGATCGTCGAGCTCCGTTCGACGGTCGACTATAGCTGAGGTCAGGTATATGAGATCGTCGACCTACGTTCGACGTCTTGGGCTGAGATCGTCGATCAGCGTTCGACGATTTTTCCTGAGATCGTCGAGCTGCATTCGGCGATCGTCGATCTTCATTCGGCGATCGTCGATCTACGTTCGACGATTTCTGCTGGGACTTAGTTTTCTGAGGCAGATCAGAATTTTTCCTAGCAACCTCTACAACTCCCTTTCCCTTGTCAGAAATGAATTTGATGTACTGTTAAATCTAGAGTTCACTGTGCTTGTGATGTCCATCAGCTTGATGCTTCTCCCATTAAGGGATTCTTCAAGCTTCTTGGCCTCAGAGAGCTCACTTTTCAGTGTAGCTATCTGTTCCCTACAGCTCTCCAACTCCTGAGAGAGTTTGAGGTTTTCTGACTTTAAAGTATTGTGTTCAGATAATTGATTTCTGAGAGAGATAATCTCTTTCTCAGACTTTAGCAGGTCTAAACACAGTGCTTTAAATTCAGATTTAAAATCTTCTGAACTAAAATCAAAAGAACTAATTACCTGATCTTCTTCAGGTTGAGTCTGACTCTGACTCTTCTTCCTCTGAATTGTGCTGTGAGGCATTGATTGCCATCATGCAGAACTCCTTTTCTTCTGCATCATCCTCATCATCACTAGAGCTGGATGAGACTTCTGACTCCTCTTCAGTCTCACTCCAGGATTCAGCAACAAACCCTTTTCTTGTATGCTTATTTTTGCTTGAGGAAGGTTTGTCATTTCCATTCCTTTTGGAGTCTTTCTCCTTTCTTCTTTCTTTTCTGTCCCTTCTGTCCTTGTTCTTGTTCTCTGGACAGTCAGGAACTATATGCCCTGGTTTCCTGCAAGCAAAGCAAATAATGTCTTTATTATTACCAATAGACTTGTCATACCTTGGCTTATCCTGCTCCTTGTATGATCTTCTTCTGAAGTCCTTTCTGGCCATCTTGTAGAATCTTTTGGCCAACAAGCTGAGTAGTTCATCATTGCCTGTGGCTTTATCTTCAGGCAGATCCTCAGTTGCCTTGAAGGCTATGGTCTTCTCTTTCCTTGTGGCTGGTGAAGCAGCCTTCTATTCTTCCTCTCTATTCTTGATGAGTAGCTCATAAGATTTGAGCTTACCCAATAGAGCTTTAGTGGTAATCTCATTCAGACTTCTGGCATCTTTAATTGGCCAGATTCTTGAATCCCAAGTGCTGGGGAAGCACATTAGGATCTTGTCATTAAGTTCAGTTAGAGAGATCTCTTTGTCCAATGTCCTTAGTTCACTGACAATTAGACTTAGTCTGTTGTACATGTCTCCCACTGACTCAGTCTCTCCCTTCTTGAAATTCTCATATTGGGAGATGAGATGGGATCTTCTGTCCTTTCTCTCATCAGATGAGCCTGAGACTATTTCTGAGAGCTTGTCCCAAATTTCCTTGGCTGAATTGCATTCAGCTACCTTTTGAAATATGTCATCTGACATTGTCTGGGCTAGGATGTTCATAGCCTTAGCATCAGCTACCTTCCATCTCTTGATGTCAGCATCTGTTCCTGATGGAGGTGGCACAACATTTGTGCTTGTGCTCTCTGGGGGTCTTGGACACACTGTCAACACAGAATTAAAGATATCTTCGTCAATAGAATTCATGTAAAGTCTGATCCTTGCCTTCCAAAGTGCAAACTTGGAAAGATTGCACACTGGAGGTCTGGTGCTAGCATAATCTTTGTTTTGGGCCATGATTTGTGCAAACAAAATCTAATAATACACTACAAAAGAAAAACAGATCTAGTTTGGGATCTTTGGGTTCAGGTGTTAGCCTGTACAACCAATCAGGTATGGTATGTTTAACTAACCTCCCTCTGATACCAATTGAAAGTGCAACTAGATCTGATATACTCTAGAGGGGGGTGAATAGAGTATATGGTGCTTTAAAAACTTTTACAAACTTTTACAATAATTGTTGTAATATGTGTGAGCACGGAAGCAAAAATAAATCTAATCGCAGCACTAAGCAAAGCAAAAACTAAGCACAGAAAAATCAAGGCCAGAAATAAAAAATGAAAACAAGCAAAACCAGAAGACACAAGGAAATATAGTGGTTCCCCAAACTTGGGTACATCCACTCTTCTATAACCCTAGGTAGGAATCCACTGCAGGATGAGTTAATCAGGTGTCCTGGGCACCAATGAGCTTTTGATAAGTTGCTCAAAAACCAAAGCAGATTTTTTGATCAGGTGTCTTGCCACCAATGAGCTTTTGACAAGGTGCTCAAAAACCAAGCTCAAACTTTTGAAGGGAGTTTGAAAAACCCTTTACAGAGTGGGGGTGAGAGAGTGATGAAAGTCTTCTCTTTCTCAAACAACTGAGAAGACTATGTGGATTGATGTCAAAGCTCCCCCTGAATCCTTGAAATCTTCAGGATGAAAAGCTTTGCTGAGGGTGATAGGCCTTCAAAGATTGAACTCCAGCAATAGATGATTTCAGCAAATAGCTGAAAGGTTGAATGTCTGGAGTCTGGAAAATATGTTGGCCTTGAACACTTTGAAAACTAAAGAGATCTGAAGATTTGAAAACTTGATCTCCTTGGATGTGTGTTCTTCAGAATTCTTTGAGACAGAAGATTTTTGAGAGTGTCTCTGTAGTCAGTATCTCTCTCTCTGTATTGTGTGTGTTCTTCTATGTGAGAGATTCAAAAATCCTGTCTTTTATTCTCTGGTCAGAATAGAATATCATTCTCTGTCAAGTATAGCCGTTGGCCTGCATTAATTGCATCCTTAATTGCATAATCTCTTCTGAAGGAAAGTCCACAGAAACATTCCTTGAAAAATCCCTTGAAACTTGGTCCAGAATTGAATGAAAACGGCTAGCAAATCTCTGAATTAATTGCATAATAACTCCTAACTGATTTTGAATTTGAATTCTGGAAGTTATCTGAAATCGTCGAACTGAGCTCAAAGATCGTCAAACTGAGCTCAGAGATAAACATCCAAAGCATAGTCAAAATCGTCGACCTGAGCTCACCGATCGTCGAATGGAGTTCGACGATATAATGAAGTTGAGCTCAGCGATCGTCGAATGGAGTTCGACGATCTGTCGTAGTTGAGCTAGACGATCGCCGACCGGAGTTCGACGATACGTCGTGCTGAGCTCGACGATCAAACTTAGTCTCCAGACATAAAATCTTGGTCTTCAGAGCAGCTTCCAAACCTAGACTTCTAACCCTTAGACTCAATTCTAATTGACCTATTAAGCTATACAGAAGGTCAAGCAAAGGATTCCTAGAGACATATTGATCCTGACCCAAATTAGTAATAGGGTGTTCCAACATTGTTGTACCCAACCAATATCCTATCATAGGATTTGGCAGCAAACTTAGTTAGGCAAGATTTCCCATTGTTAAGCACATAACATTTGCTTCTAAAGATTCTGATATAGGAAATGTTTTGTTTTCTGTCCTTCATAATCTCATAGGGAGTCTTCTTGTGAGCCTTGGTGATGGAAGCTCTATTTAGGACATGATATGTAGTATTTACCGCCACAGACCAGAAATATTATGGGAGAGATGTGTCACTTAGCATTGTCCTAGCAGCTTCAATGAGTGTTCTATTCTTCCTCTCAGCTATCCTATTTTACTGGGGGTACTCTTGGAGAAGAAAATTCTTGATGAATCTCTTTCTCTTCATAGAATCTTGTCATGCCTTCAGACTGGAATTCAGTTCTATAGTCACTTCGGATTTTGACCACAGTACTGTCCAATTCATTCTGAACTTGTTTGACAAAGGTCTTGAAGATATTGAGTGTTTCAAACTTTTTCTTAAGGAAGAAAACCCAAGCAAACCTAGAGAAGTTATCAACAACCACAAGGGTAAAGACTTTCCTACCTAGACTGTGAACAGGCATAGTACCGAACAAGTCCTTATGTAGGAGGTATAAATACCTCACAGAGTCTTTGGTCCCAATGCATTTGAAGGAAGCTTTAGTCTGTTTGCCCGTTTGGCATGCAAAATAAATACCCTCCTTAGTGATGTTCATCTTAGGATCATTTCTTACTAACTCTTCAATGAAGAGCTTACCAATGGTCAATAGTTCAAATGAGCTAGCCAATTGTTCCATTGTACATAGTATGAGACTTTCTCATTTACAACTAGACATATAGGGGAGTCTTCACTTAGACATAGAAATTTTAGAAAATAAATATTTCCACTTCTATTGTCTGTCAAGATGACCTCTTTGTCACTTGACCTCTTAATTTGACACTCATCCTTGTGGAATACAATGATATAGCCAAGATCATAGAGTTGGCTTATGCATATTAGGTTGTGTTGTAACCATTCAACATAAGCTACTCTTGAGATGGTGACTATGCCATTGGTGATCTTACCATAGCTTTTGGTGATTCCTCTGTCTAACCCACCAAAGATTACTTTGAGTCCATCCTTCACTGGAGTGTATTCCTTTATGTTGCTTCTTGTTCTAGTCATGTGCACTGTCCAAGTACCATATAGGGGTATGTGCACTTAGACTATCCTACAAAATATAGTTTAATTTACCTTAGGACCCTAATTTTTTTTGGGTCCTTGTTTCTAGTAAGCCTGAAAAAGGAATTGTATTCCTACAGACATTCTGACAGGAAGACTAGCACTAGCACTGGAATAGTTAGATTGTGCCAGCAATCTAAGGGAAACGACCCACTTTTCACAACACCAACACTCATGTGTATTATATCTTTTTTTCTGTGCAGGTCTGACAGATTGGTTAGTTCTGATGTATAGGAGGAAGAGCATCTTCCTTGTTCTTGTTTCTTCCAGCCACCATCTGCCTGAAGGTGAGTTTCCCAGTAAAAGAGCTTGGTTTATCTTGAGTTCTACCAACAGTGGTATTCTTTGCAGAATACATACTATTGATGGCCTCAGAAATACCGAAGTCAGGTTTGCTAACATACTTGCCCTTGGTCTGAGTGTGAGATGAGAGATCCAGAGAAAAGGCCACTGCCTTATTCTTAAGAGTGGGGGCTACTGCACCAAATACAATTGGTACATGATGAGCCATTTGAATTTACTCATGTGGGGCCTTCAAGGCACTCATTCCCTTGCTATATCTTCCACCATAGCAGTGAACATTTTTGTTCACACTTGTGGATCTTCAATTCAACTATTGACCATATATACTCTCTTAGTCATACATGTTTGATGGTAACATCACCTTCTTAAAAGGGATGGGAGGCTTTGATGCTAGTGGATGAATTGAAACTCTGACTTTCCCTTTGGGATGGGCAACTCTAGCATTCCCTTTGAATCCCAAACCCCTCATATCCTTTTTAGGAGTGAAGGAATCTATCAACAATAACACTGAATTAGGCTTAGAGAAGCTAGCCATAGTTCTTTACACCCTCTGGAGTTTCTCTTCAAGATCCATACTGATACTATTCTTGTAGCTGATTGTACCAATCTGTATGATTTTAATGTTCTTTAGTTGGCTAACTTCCCTCTTTTTTTGATCCAACAAAGATGCTGAATCAAACTGCAGAGAAGCAGCTAGCTGAAGGGAGGTGATCTCCTCAGCTTGCTTCTTGGCCAACTTCTTGCTTCTTTTTAAAGCATCCAGAAGGACACCATACCTGTCAATCAATTGATTTGAATCTTCTCACGATTATGATTCATCTTCATCACAGGATGAAGATGCTTCTGAATTGGGACTAGTCCCATAGCCAGTCTCATAAGAAGAACTATATAGAGAAAGTACCTTGTCTGGACCAGGCTGATCCTAGTAGTATTCTTCATCTGACATGTCCATCAGCCCATAACATCTATTGACATCTTCCTCCTCCTTAGTGTCACAGTCTAAATGTGATACAGGGGCTCTGATACCTATCCAAGCAGCAGGATAGTCTTCACCTTCATCTATAACAGCAAAAAACAACCCATTATAGGCCTCTTCTTCTTCACTCTCAGAAGATGCTGAGTTAGACTAACTCCAGCTCTTCTCATTCTTTATAATGAGGTCTTTTCCTTTTTGTCCTTATGATGGTGGAGCTTCTTCTCACCAGACACTTTTCTCTTGACTGGGCAGTCATCAATTACATGCCTAGGTTTGTTGCAGTAATAATAGATAATTTTAGAAGAAACTTGTTTACTAGGTTTAGATTCATATCTATCTCCCTTGGAGTGTTTCTTCTTAGCCTTGTAGTGGTCCTTGTAATGAGAGTAGGAGGAAGGTCTGCTCCTCCACAGCTTCCTCTTCATCATCTTCTGAAACTGCCATGAGAAGGCAGCAAACTCTCCATCAGACATGTCGCTATGTAATGAGCTTGTCTCTGAGCTAACTGATTCAGCAGGCCTCCTCGATGGAGAGGCTATCCTCTCCTTGCTCTTCTTAGTGCTTTATTCTTTGAAGGCCACATACATTTCCTTGGCTTGGGATCTGTTGATAGTGTGTGAGGGGGAGTATCAGCAAGCTTTGTCAACTCTCTGATGGCACAGATCTTTATGTCCCAGTCCCTAGTTAAAGATCTGAGAAACTTGTCATTAAGCTCATAATGATGGAAGACCCTGCCATAGGTCCTCAGCTCATTCACAATTCTGAAGAATTTCTCATAGCTATCTGCTTTGTTATCCTTCTTGTTCTTTCTGAAGGCTTCATACTCTTGGTTGAGCAGGGATTTCCTGTAATCCCTGACTTCATCAGTTCCTTCCATATAGTTAACCAGGGCATCCCACATCTCCTTTGATGCCTTGTAATGGACTAGATTCTGGAATGTAGAATCATCTATGACACTCACTTTTATGTTATGTGCCCTCTTATCCATCGTAGATATAATAACTCATTCTTGGTCATTTCAGAATACTTTTTAGATGTCTAGACTATTGCATCCAGAGTTGAGATATTCATTGGGATGAAGGGTCCCTTTTGATTAGTTATAAAGATTCTTGGTTCAGATGCTTTCATAAACAACCTGACCCTCTCCTTCTAAATTCTAAAGCTTTATTTTCTGCAGATTGGAAACTTCATGGAACCTAGCTCCTTATGGTTCTCTCCTGAACCCATAATGATATACTTTTGCTACTCTTGGAGATCAACTCAGACTGTTAAGTCCTTTTTGAGCAACCTCTCTTTTATATCACTTGAAATTCTTTAGTTTCAAGAGTAGATAAAACTTAGAGGGGTAGGGGTGAATAGGTTTTAGGTCTTTTTATAGTTTCTCCTTACTTTGGTGTGTTGTGAGTTAGATTAAGTTAGCTTTCAAGATCACACAACAAGTACACAAAAGATTTATGGTGGTTGCCTAGATTATGGGTACATCCACTGTCCCTCCCACCTTTCTAACAACTTATTAAACAAGGCCACTTCTCCAAACTCAGCTGTAAATAGCTTACAACACAGATCCCTCAGGATCTCTCCCTCTCCTCCAAGACCTACCTCAGGCACAAAGCCCTACGACTCCGAGCCAATAAAGCTCCTACAACTCAGTGATCCAAATACCACCTACCTCAGACTTATCTATAAGTCCTACAACTCAGGCTAGGAGAATAGCCCTACAGCTTAGATCCACTCCCGGATCCTACCTTAGATTCTCCACTTGAATCCTTTCTCAGATCTACAGAAGATCTTACACTCAGCCTTTATATAATAGGCTTACACTTAGATCAAATGATCCTACAAAGAGAGTAATGGTTTGTTGATGATGTTTAGACACTAGAGAAATATTCTTCGTATCTTCCTCCTTCTGTTCTTTGATAACTCAGTCCAGTCTTCTTCATAGCTCCACAAAGTGTTATGCGGGAATGTTTAGCTTGAGCTTGTGAAGTAGATGCAGCTATGTCTTGCCTTTATAGCTCCTTCTTTCTCAAATATGTCTCTATGTACTTATCGTTGAGGATGAGAATGACAACAGCTATCTTTCTAGAACTTTCAGATCAGTAGTTTGAACAACTTCTCTTGTATCTGCAATAATGTCGAGAGGAAGAAGATGAAGTTCAATACTTTCCAAAAGTTAATTTCTTCTCAGTGATCCGATTCCTTTTCTATCTTGCTGACCAACAGCTCTTTGAGCCTTGGGCCCACTCCATGGATGAAGAGATTGCTACTCTCACTGAACGGGGTACCTAGACCCTGGTTCCTCCTCCTGTCGACACAGATATTGTTGGTTGTCGTTGGGTTTTTATGGTGAATTTCCTCCCCGATGGCAGTGTGGAATGTTACAAGGCTCGACATATTGCCAAGGGCTTTACCCAGACTTATGGCGTTGATTATTTTGACACCTTCTCTCCAGTTGCTCGTCTTAGCACTATTCGAATCCTTCTCTTTGTGGATGTCAACAGAGATTGGCCCATTTCATAGCTGGATGTTAAGAATGTCTTTTTTTATGATCTTCAGGAAGATGTCTATATGGAGCAACCTCCAGGTTATGTTGCTCAGGGGGACACACAGGTTTGCAGGCTCAAGAAGGCTATCTATGGCCTAAAATGAAGTCCTCGTGCATGGTTTGACAAGTTTAGCGGGATTGTGGTGGCTGTAGGTTTTACGAGGAGTTCTGCTGATCACTCCCTATTTACTCGTAAAACCTCTCTGGGTCTAGTGGTGCTTGTAGTATATGTGGATGATATTCTTCTTACTTGAGATGACCAAGCTAGAAAAATCTTAATAAAGAAGCATCTTTGGCAACACCTGGTTACAAAGGATATGAGCTCTCCACAATACTTTCTTGCGATAGAAATTTCACGGAAGCCCTCTTCTCTTGTCCTCTCCCAACGAAAGTATGCTATTGACTTGTTAAAAGAGGCAGGGTTGACTGGGTCTAAACCTGCCTGATGTTCCATGGACACGGGAGAAGATAAAACATGGACTGATGACTCTCCTCTTCTTTCTGATGTTACGAGGTACAGACGTCTGGTTGGTAAACTCATATATCTCACAGTGACCAGACCCGACATTGCCTATGTTGTTGGCAAAGTTAGCCAATTCATGCAAGCTCCTAGGGAGTGTCATCTACTTTTAACCCTGAAGATATTGGAGTATATTAAAGCAGCTCTTGGGAAAGGACTTCTCTTTTAGAAGAATGGTCATTTAAGGGTTGAAGCATACTCCGATTCAAGCTATGCTAATGATAAAGGAGACCGCAAGTCAACTTCAGGTTTTTGCACCTTTGTGGGGGGAACCTTGTGAGCTGGAAAAGCAAGAAACAGTTGGTATTCTCTAGGTCCGGTGCAGAAGCAGAATATCGAAGTATGACATCAACCACGTGTGAGTTGAAGTGGTTATGGGCTCTCATGCTTGACTTAGGAGATGTCTACAACCATCCTCTATCTATGTTTTATGACAACAAAGCCACCATATACATCTCTAAAAATCTGGTCTTCCATGAGAGAACCAAGCACATCGAAGTTGACTGCCATTTAATTCGAGAGGAGATTCTGAAGGAACAAATTTGTACTCTGTTCGTCACCTCCGATAAAGAGTTGGCTGATATTTTCACCAAGTCAGTATCCGCCTCTTTTCATCACATTTGCGACAAGCTGGCATGATCGATATATATGCTCCAGCTTGAGGGGGAGTGTTGTAGATTAGAGATCGGGAGGTCTGGCAGTCTGACTCTGGCAGGTTGCAGTCCGGGGGGTCTGTCGATTTCTCTCATGCATTTTGGTTACCGACTGTTGTTGTTGGTGCTCTGGTGGTTTGTCAATCAGTCCCTGGAGACTTGGAGACCGGGCGACCTGGCGGTCTATTGTGGCGGCTTGGTGTCTCCCTCTTGTTGTTGTTTGGCGGTTTGCCCATTCATCAAACCGCACGGCTTGGTCGGCTTGTATTTATGTTAAACCGCTTGTACATGATATTTTTTAGTCTCACATTGTTTACTTGTAATCTCTCTCATCTCCTCCATTCTATAAAAGGGAGGCTATACCATGTAATTGATACCTTTTTTACAATGCAAAAATTTCTATTTGTCCAATTTCCTGACTGTCTCTTTTCTGTTCGCACACATTGATAGGTAGGCCTAACATTCTTTTGTCTGAAAGGCATCAACTTGTAGTTGTAGTATCCATCACTCATGATAAAAGAGATGTCACGATGATCAAGGTGATGCATCTGAATAAAGTGGTATCCTAAACAGGCATCGAGGAAACTCATCATAGAAAAATCAATGGTCGAGTCAACCAACATGTCGATTTGAGACAAGGGATAACAATCCTTCGTACAGATTTTATTTAATAATGAGAAAATTAACACACATCCTCTAGTCCCCAGTAGCCTTCCTCACCATCATGGAGACACATCCTAGCTACTAAATCTCTAATACAATACCTGCCTCCACTAGCTTATTCACATCTTCCCTAATGGGTTCGACTAATACAATGGTTACTACCCTCTTCTTTTTGTGGATGGGCTTGACCTCTAGTTCTAAGTTGAGGCAATGTCATACTACATCTACATCAACTCCTGGCATCTATGCGGCACTCCAGGTAAAATGTACACATTCTCTTGCAAGTACTCCACCATCTTCACCTTCTCTTTGGCATTCATCTCCCCTCCGATCTTCAACATCATGTGCATCCCGCCCTTTGCCACCAACTCCACCTCTTCTAATTCATTAGCTACCTCCAGTTTGGCCCTTCCTTCCATGACTCAGTCCACCTCCTCTGCCTATTCCATCTAGCTAATGTTGTTCACCATGTTTAGATATCACCCTCGCGTAGATTTTGGATATCTCATGATCCTCGCCTGGATTTCCCCATGACAGTACTTCAAGTACTAATGATAGGAGGATGGGAACTTCTTAAAGGAGTTGATGAGAGGGCTTTTGAATATGGTGTTGTAATAACTCAGTGCATCCACGATGATGAATCAGTACTTGATTATTATCTTGCAAAGTGTCACCAGTATCTCCTCTCCTCCTTCCACCTCTTTCATCTCTCCTGAGAAGCCGAAGAGAGGACCATCTGATGTTATCACCCAACCTGCCTCTACCTCTAGCACATTAAACGTCTTCTTTAAGATAACATTCACGTAGCTCCCACTGTTTATGACGATTTCATCAATGGTGAAGTCATGACTTGCTACCTGGACGATGAGGGCGTTATGAAAGGGGTTCTTAATCCCAACATGTCTTTTGTAGAGAAAGAGATCTCCTATAGTGGTTTGGGGGGTGGTGGTCAAAGTGGCACTACAGCGATAAATAGTATATAGGTTCCCTTTTGGGAAGCTCCCACCCCCACTCTTCCATGGATCACACATACTCTTACACCTTCTCTTTGGCTGACTCCTTTGTGACCTCCCTGGTCGACTATGTCCTCATTCTACCTTTGAACTGGGACTTGAAGTATCTCTGAGTTTTTTAGACCACTCTGCCACTGAGCTTCTCCTCCTCCTACTCCTTTTCCTGCCCTCCGTCTTAGTTCTAGGAATTATGGGCATGCCATGGTGTTGTGGCCCGCGACTTGATGTAGCTTACAGTATAGTGGGATTTTCTCTAACATGTTCCTCGTACTATGGTTCATTGGATGGTGCCAATGGCCCAGACCGACAACAACCTTTACTTCTCTCTGATATCTCTCTCTTCGATGTCATCCGGGTTGCTTGTAATTATTCCTCCTATTCGGGGAGAACCTTCAACCAGGACTCACTTCTCTGGGTCTCCCTGTATGCCTCCACGGGGGTCGGTTCACTGGGAACTGAAACCTCCTCCCCTTTTCCTAATTCTCCATAGCCACAATGGGAGACCTTTCCCCTTGTCTTTAAGGCTCCTCCCGCCTACTCAGCTCCTCCTTCCTCTTTGGCTTTTCTTACTTCGTTCTTTTGACCTATTCCCTTCCTTTTTTTTCCTTCACTCCTCCTTTGGTAATCACTTGGGGACCTCTTCCTCCTCATTGTCCTCTTCCTTCATTGGCTTTATCAACTTAGCCAAGAAACTATTATAACGCCCAGAGTTTTATGTATCCTTGAGATGGATTCTATGAGATACCGCCCGACGGTAGGGTTAACGCCGGCAGTAGTGCTGCAGAATTATTACAGGAGCTCTCAATGAGTTATCGCGCAAGATGTAGGATGGTACCACATGGTGGTAGCGTGGCTGATTAATCGACAGAGCTCTCTGTGAGCTATCTCCTGGCAGCAATATTCACATCGGCTGCCGTAGAGTTGATTTATTTGTGTTCCTCTTCATAAGGTACCGTGCGATGATAGCGATACCGCGGTGCGGTAGTGCCAATTCATCAAAAGAGGCGTGTTGACTTGACGCATCGTTTATCACACGGAGGTAGGATGATAGTTACTACATGACCATGTATCTGCCCGTGATTGAAGATTTTTGGTGGTGGGCTTGCGGAACAAGCAGACGTTTGAAATACCATAGGGCGGTAGATAGTTACCGCGCGGCAGTAGCTCGGTTTAAGGCCGGGATTGTTGAGTTTCTCTTCATTTCTTGTCTCGTGACTTTCTTCTTTCAAACGTCTTTGTGAGTGGAGAGAGGAGTAGACGAATAGAATGGAGATCTCGTCACCATTGGAGTTTTGGAGCTTCAAGTTGCGTGTCGAGTTCAGATCCACAAAGGCAAGTCCGTTGCGGTCATCCTCATCCAGCTAGATTCTCTCCTATGGCGTCGAAACATACGTCAAGAATAATAATCAGTCTTCTTAGACATGTGAAGTCAATTGTTCTGGCATGTGATGGTAGATGCTGCACGAGCACATGGAAGTAGTTCTCCCGATGGGTAGATCGGTTGTATCCCAGTTATCTTTGCATTTAGAATTCAGAATCGAAGTATGGAATAGGCATGTTATGTGAATCTCATTCAGATAGGTTGGTCTAGATTGGTGATGATTGTTTTTTATCCCGGAGAAGACTTCGTGGTAAGCGTGTAAATTATGGAGTAGCAGGGAGTGTTGAAGATGCAGTAAGAGTACTGGAAGTTCCTCTAGGAAAACACCTATTTTGGGGGAAGAATCATTAGTCTGTCCCCTACCGCGCGACGGTAGAGCTACCGCCGGCGGTAGCTCCCAGTGAGCGATGTTTTGCAAGGCCTGTCTCTTGGAGACCTGGGAGCCATAATTTTGTGAGTCATTTTTGTTGGGTATTGTAACCACAATAACCATGATTTGAAGAAGTGTCCCTTAAACTAAGATGAATTGAGATTGTATTTTATGCAGCTTATTTAGTTATGTGTTTGCAGGACTTTATTGCTAAGTACAACTCAATGTCAGGTTACAGTGGGTCATGAAACATAGGACTATACAATATAAACCCTCATTGTGTAGGCCAATGTGTTGACTCACGTGTAATCTCTCTATTGGAGTGTACTTCTATTTCAAGTGCATTAGAAGAAATAAGAAACGGTAAGTTGTTGCATTCAGAAGAACATAATTTTTCCCTAAGTAAAATTCTTCGAGTATAGTAGTGAATACTCGTCGAATTCATCGAGTATACTCATGGATACTCATCAAATTCGTCGTGTATACTTACTGGCACTCGTCGAATTCGTCGTATTTAGATAAGGAATAACCTCTGAGTTTTTGGAAATTAGTTAAGTAAAAATCATTGTGTATCTTCATGTATACTCGTCAAATTCGTCTAGTGTATCTATTGATACTCTTCGAATCCCTAGGAATTCACTATGTGAAATTTTCCTTCATCCTTGAGAATCGGCCAACAAAAAAGCGTCGAGTGTGCTCATCGATACTCGTCGAATTCATCGAGTATGCTAGTCGAATTCGTTGAATATGTATATCGATATACAACGAATTTATCGAGACACTTTAGGTATGCCTTGAGTTCTCGAATTTATTTCTCGAGATTTTTCTAAGTGAAATTCGTCAGATATCGAAGTCGATTCGTCGAGTATACTCATGGATATACAACGATACTCGACGAATAGACTTAGCAATTTTTTTTCTGTTTTTCTATCTAACGGGTTTCTGCTTCTTGCCGACGGACATGCACAGTATACGTGGATGTTTCATTCTTGGAAAGTATTTTGTAGTCGTTGGAGAAGGAATTTTAAAAATACCTAGGGTTAATTCGTTTAACCATAATTGCTCATTCTTAATTTGAAATCCTGTAGAGGCCTCCATTCTCCATCGCTCGTACAACCTTCAGAAAGAAAACTTTACGACCTAGCCTTGCTCGATCGGTGATTCATTCAAAGTATTGATTCAACAGATCTCTTCTCTAGTCTTCTCCAAGATTTTAGATCGTGTTGGATCAAGAATTTAGATCAAGCTTTCAAGTTTCATTTCAAGTCTTCTCCTTCTACAAAGCTTTCAAGATTTCATTCTAGGAAGAAGAAGACTGAATTTGTTCAGATCTGAAGATTTAGATTGTTTTCAATCAAAGGGGTTGTATAAATTTATTTTGAACTCTTTTAGGAAGTTTCACTTCCGAATTTTATATCCATGTTTTAGGATCGAGTCGTAGGAGAGTTTGTTCTCCGAGTTGTAGGAGAGGTTGTTCTCCGAGTCGTAGGAGCTTTGTCTCTGAGTTGTAGGAGTTGAGGCTCTGAGGTGTAAGATTTGAATAATATGAGTTTTGGTGAAGTAGCTGAATATAGCCCTTCATGGTAGATAGGCAAGGCGGGACAGTGGACGTACCCAACTCGGGGAATAACTATAAATTCTCTAGGTTTTTATGTAGTTGTTATTTGTACTAATTTTTATTCAAATATAGGATGCAGAACTCATATATTCACCCCCTCTAGGTGATTTAGGTTTACTCTAGATACTTTCAATTGGTATTAGAGGGGTGTTGTTCGATATAACGTTAACACCTTGAACAAGATCTCCTATCTAGTTGTCAAGAGATATCACTATCTGAATTGGACAGAAGTAAGGATATGTCTTCGATGAAGTTGCATGTGTGCACTAAGGAGAGCTTCCCCATATGGAAGGAGAGAGTCAAATTCTACATGGAAGTTTCTTATCTGTGCATCTTTTAGATTGTTGAAGAAGGAACCCACATTACTACACAATCATCTGCTTTGAATCCTATTGTTATGATTCCGAAGAAAATTATGGACTTGAATAAGGATGAGATTGCTCTAGTCTACTTGGATAAGATGGCAAAGAATATCATAGCCAGTGCAGTGGATGACTCAATAATGCAAAATTTATTCCACTGCAAATCTGCTAAGGAGATATGGGACTTTCTCGTCATTCTCATGGAAGGAACTGAAGAAATTAGAGACGATCGTGGATCTCTGCTCAATCAACAATACGAGGCATTCAAGCAAGGATCTAACGATATAATTGCTGACAGCTTTGAAAAATTCTTTAAGATCGTCAACAGCCTCAGAAAATATGGACGTACATTTACTAATGGTGAGCTCAACGACAAATTTCTAAGATCCCTGACAAAATACTGGGACACCAATTTGGTGGCCATTAAGGAATTTGGAAAGCTTCCTAAGATTGATCCCCAAAACCATTTCAGAAAGCTCCTTTCCTAAGAATTATACATGAACACAAGGAAGAAGGAGAAAAGCAGCAAGACTTCAAGAAAAGAGATGTCGGTAGCTCTGAAGGCCAAAGGGTCAAGAAAATATAAAGCTGTGGCACCATTAAGGGCACGAGCTTCTGATGCCCAAGAAGATTCTAAGCCAAGCACTTCAGGCTCTGAATTTTCTGATGGAGAATTCTCACTAATCTCCAAGCAATTCAAAAGACTACTAAGAAAGAGGAGGCAAATGAAAAATCAATCCTCCTCCTCTAACTTCAGAAGATCGCATCGTGATGGTGATCGGTCCAAGAAATGCTATAACTCAGATGATAGGTATAAGTCTAAACCAAAAAAATATTTTTCTTCTGACATAGTTTGATATTGTTGTATTAAGCCAGGGCACATGATTGCGGAGTGTCCGTATAAAAAGAAGGAAGGATCCAAGAAAGAAGAGAAGTGATCTTTCAAAGGAAAGAGGAAGGATGAGGGGAGCTTCGTTGCAAAGAAGTCAAAGACTTTTAGTGATAGTGACTCAAGTGAGTCAAGCTCTGATAATGAAGAAGCCTACTTTGGGATCATGGCTCAATCAAATGATGAAGTAGGCGACTCCCAATTTAATGGAAAGGTAAACTCTCGTACTATGCTCTCTGAATCTGAAACCTCAACTAATGATCATGAATACTGTTCTTCTGAGAAAGATGATTCTAACTTGATGGATCAACATCAAGAACTTTTGAGAGCCTTTGACAAATGTCGCAAGGTAGTAAAAAAGCAAGCAAAAGAGATTACTTCTCTCAAGGCAGTGGAATCACGTCTGAAGGAGGAAATTGCTGAATTAACTCCTCTTAGAGATGAAGTTCACTCCTTGAAAGAGGAATTAAAATGATCTGCTGAACTATTAAGACATAAGGAGAAATACTTAGATGAGATAGAAGAAAAGCTCATGGTATTAAGGAAACTTGTTGAATGTTACTCTAAGACAAAGACCATTCTTCCTCTCATTGATGAATTTTTTGCTCCTAAGAAGGTTAGTGGTCTTGACCACATAGCTGAGAAAAGTAAGTTTACTAAGAGAGACTGTACCAAAGGTGAAGGGAAGGCACCTCAAAGTCAACCCTCCTTTAAGAAGGTTATCTTTCCCACAAATAAATAAGATTTTGAGACGTCATATGATCACTTTGTTAGTCCAACTTATGTGGAGCCTAAAAAGCTGTACCAAGGATGGACCCATCCCTGAGACTTTGGTGTTAGTGCTTTCAAGGCACCGTATGAAGAAATAACTCTCAAATAGTATGGTTCCTACGTTCATGGATCAAATTTTAAGAAGGCACCCAAAGTCAAAACTATTATTCCCAAGGCCAAGGAGATAGAGAAGCCTTGTGTTTGCTATAATCATGAGGCTTCCACCTCCAAGTCGGTAGCACCTTCTAGAACTCCCATTCAGAAGGTGAAGTAAGAATATAAATGGAGGTACAATAGGTTTGACTATTGGTGTTGCGGCAAGATTGGTCACTTTGTCGTAGATTGTTGGTTTCATCCAGTGAAAATTGAAACTCCACGAGTTATCATTACGAGACCGACCACTCAAAATGTTAATGTTCCTAATGGTGTTAAGCTAATAAGGAACCAATGACCCCATCTATTTTGGTTCCTAAGCAAAAATGATTCATGATTGTAGGTATGTCCAAAGGCCAAGAAAAATCCTATCTGGTATTTGGACAATGGATGCTCTTGGCATATGACCGAGACTATAAGCCTATTATAAGAATATACCCCAGTCGAAGATGGACCAAAAGTCATCTTTGGAGGATCCGACCGGGGAATCATTAAAGACTACAGTTTGATTACCAACGATATAGTTTCCTTCACAGAAGTGCCTTATGTTAAAGGATTACAGCATAATCTCATAAGCATGAGTCAATTATGTGATAAATGCTATGTCGTTAAGTTCTACAAGGACAAGTGTCTGATAAAATCATCTGTCAATTTGGAGACAGTCTTAACAGGCACTCAGAGTAGAAATATTTTCTGCTTAAATTTTCTTTGCTTAGACAATTCTACACCAGTGTGTTTTTGGCAAAAGATAGTGCATCTCTCTATGACCAATGGAACAAGAGATTAGCACATTTAAATTTAAAAACTATTAGTATGTTATTTTCTCAAAACTTAGTGTGTGATGCCCCAGACATTAAGTGCGTTAAAGAGAGTCCATGTCAAGCATGCCAAATGTGTAAGCAGCCACGGGCTACGTTTAGCAGTATTGCTGAAAAAGATTCTTCTAGAATTTTATACTTACTTCACATGGACTTATTCGGTCTCATGCCAATTCACAGTTTTGGAGATAAAGTCTATATGCTAGTCATTGTTGATGATTACTCTCATTTTACTTGGGTGTTCTTTTTAAAACACAAGTCAAACACCTTCGAGTCTTTCACTAATTTTGTAAGACAAATCCAGAATGAATTAAACTGCTCAGTGGTCAAAATCAGAAGTGATCACGAAATAAAGTTTGAGTTTGGGTACATGACAGAATTCCATGGAAGTCAATGTATCTTTCATGATTTTTCATCTCTACATACTCCACAACAAAATGGAGTGGCTGAGAGAAGGAAAAGAACCCTCATTGAAGCATGTTCAACTATGTTAAATGATGCTTCACTACCAGAGTAATTCTTGGCCGAAGCTGTCAACACAGCTTACCATGTGCAAAAAAGAGCATTAATCAGCCAAAGCCAACGTAAGACTCCCTATGAATTGTTGAAGGGCAAAAAACCGATTGTATCTTACTTTAGGATCTTTGATAGTAAATGCTTCGTACTTAACAATGAGAAGTATTATCGTACGAAGTTTAGCGAAAAGTGTTTTGAAAGTATTTTTGTAGGTTATAGTAGCTATAGTAAGGCATATAGGATTTTTAACAAGAAAACCCTGGTCGTAGAAGAGTCTATAAATATTGTATTTAATGAGACAAGTATGCTCCATAACAGCTCGTCTTGTGTTATTAGTGTAGTTGTATGTGCCAGGTTGAAAGAACCAAGCTTGGAAGAAGCGGTACAGGCAGATGCTCCAAGCTCGGTCAAAGTCGTCGCTCCAAGTATGGTGGAAGAAGAACTATGAGATGATAAACTCATATAACCTACAAGAGATGCAAAAAATATAGCAGAACCTGCTGGTGGGATAGGAAGGAATATGGTGTTCAGACACCTAAGAGATCACCCAGTTGATCAGACCATTGGAGAGCCAAGAGACGGTGTAAGAACCAGAAGAGGTACTACTAACAAAGTATTACATCTCAGCTTTCTTTCTCAGGTTGAGCCAAAGAAATTTGAAGAAGTAAATAAGGATGCCTCTTGGATAATGTCAATGCAAGTGGAGCTCAACCAGTTTGAAATATGCAAGGTCTGGATTTGGTACCAAGGCCCAAAGGATAGAATGTGATCAGTACCTAATGAATATTCAGAAAAAGCTGGATGAGAATTGAGTAATTATAAAGAACAAAGTCAGGCTTGTATCTCAAGGATACAGACAAGAAGAAGAGATCAAATTCGATCAGACCTTTGCTCCAGTGGCCAGACTCGAAGCGATCAGGTTGTTCCTTGGGATGCTGCTCATAAAGACTTCAAAGTCTATCAGATAGACATGAATTAAGCATTTCTCAACCCCCAGGTAACAGGAATGATAGGAAAAGCACTTCTGAGACTTGCCAATTCCTCGGAAGAAGGCTTATTTCATGGTGCAGCAAAGAGCAAAATTGTGTGGCAACCTCCACTACCGGGTCAGAGTACATCTTTGTTGGTAGTTGTTGCGCACAACTTCTCTGGACCAGGAATCAACTTGAGGACTACAACTTGAAATTAAAGGAGATTCCTATGTTTTACGAATCCTCCAGTGCGATCGCGATTGTAAATATTTCAGTCTCTCACAACCGGACAAAGCACATCGAAATCAAATATCATTTCATCCGGGAGCATGTGGAGAACAAGGACATATTTCTCAGCTATGTCCCGACGGATAAGAAAGTCGCAGACATATTCACAAATCCATCGGACGAGGCTAAGTCCTCATTCTTCAAAATGGAGCTGGGCATGCTCAACAAGAAATCATGAAGATGGCTAAGGAGTCAAAAATCTCTCAAAGAAGTATATCTTATAGAAGTCAAAATTTACCAAGGCTAATTCATCAAGACACTCTCGTGAAATCTTGTCGTTCGTAGAAATAACTCATTTTTCTTCAACGAATCTCGGTGATATTCGACGAATTCTTCTCGACTTCCGTGGGATTTCAACGAACTACACTTCAGGTCATTTTTTTTGTATTGGATCTGAAGAGTCACCCAGTTTAGGTGTGCGCCTATTTCTTAATTCTCAAAACTTTAAGTATATATATATATATAAGGTTTTCGGGGTAAACACTTTCATATCGTCGAAAGAGAAGGTCTGAATCCCGTCTAATCTTCCTTCCACCGCTTCAATTTTGTGACAGCAACTCGTCATCTTCTCTAATTTGTTCAACCTTCTGGATTTTAGATTTTCTTCATGGCTCCCCGAGGTACTGGTGGCTTGCTCGTTGGGGGAGAGCTTGTTCGAACAGGTTTGTCTTTGACCACGGATGTGTTCTGAAATGTCGTAAACATGTTGGAATCGGTCGGTCTCACCTTCATTCTCAAACACCCATGCAAGGTGTTGACAAGGATGTTCTGGAGTTCTTCCTCAAGGCAAAGCTCCTCCGTGAGGACACACTCATCAAGAGCAAGGTCAGACAAGTGAGGGTCAAAGTGAAAGCTTCCCTCCTCATGAGGTATCTAAGGCTCCCAGAGTGTGAAGAAGAAGATCAGTTAGAAGACAGTGATTTCTCAAGGGCTTTGTTGTTCTGTGGTCTACCAAGAGGAACTACAATAGTTAAGAGGAAAGGGATGAACGATGAAGGAAAACTTTTATCAAATATCACTGGAAAAGTTCTTTTGTGTAAAGTTGGTTCTCATGATTACCTGTCCTCCGACATGTTCAAGATTCTGGTCACTATCATCAGCTAGAAGAGAATTGACTGGTGTTGATGTGCGAAAACGGACGAGGGGAGAAAAGGTGGTAGAGGCATAGGGTTGCTGTCGCGGGCACCAGCAGCTAACACAGTATTTGTTCGGTCTTACGGGCAAGTTGAAGAGATTGATGGTTGTGGGGATAGAGGAGAGGAGAAAGCTTCTGAGTGCTCGAGAGTGGAGCAAATGCTTGTCCAAGGGTTGCGGGGATAGAGGAGAGAAGTGTGTTGATCCGAGTGCGGAGCTGGTTGGGAAGGTTGATTAGGAGCTGTCGAGCAGATGGTTACTTTGACAGTTGTGCTGAGAATAAGAGAGGGGCCGCTAGCAATGACAACAATAGACTTCGCCCGCCGTGGCTTAAATGCCACTCTTGCGACGGGCTTTCCTTTGATTAATATATTGAGTTACAACTTGTATTACACCTTTACAAGAAAGCAAATAAAGGGTACACTGGGGAAGCTGCGGCTATGGAAAAAGAGTGCCAGAAAGGAGGCCACGCGAACTAAAGAGGGAAGTCGGCAGGCCGCACTACTAAGAGAAAGAAAATGAGTGCGGACTGGGAAATTTAGGCCACAGGGGTTTATCGCTTGAAATTAAGAGTGATGGCGATGATGAGACTGCCCTCCCGAACGAGAGGCATGGGGGTCTATATATAGGCCCGAGGAGGTAACAGCTTTTGGTAACGTTACCCACGGTGAGACGGTAACTTGCGCGAGTAGAGAATTGAATCTACCGAGTCTGCAACAGTCAGCGCGGACTGGGAATGACTTCTGGAACTGGATCTGCTGATGGCGGACTAGGAGGAGTCAGCCCCTGCTACTGGCTTACTTAGAGGAGTCTGCCCCTGCTGCTGGCGGACTGAGAGGAGTCCGTCTAAATGGAGCTGATCAAGCCCGCGCCAAGACTATATGGGCTGAGGGATATCAACCCACTGCTGGGAAGGGGTGCTAGATGCTATTGAGTGGCGGGCTGTAAGATGTATCTGCTGAGTCCGCGGCTGATAAGCTAAGTCTGCCTATACTCTTGAAACGAGGCAGCCTACTACTGAAGCTAGAGCTGGAGTCATCAACTCTTGCGGACTGAAGGATTGGATTGAGAGGCGAGTCCGCGCACTGTCAGTGTCCGCATTGGTCGATTGGGCGACCTAGCGGACTGAGGAGGCAGGTCGGCAGATTTGCTGAAGTCCTCCTATTGGAAGGAGCGGCTTGCCGCCCTTACTGGGCGACCTGGGCTTAGCGACTTGACATGTCACGCATGCTAACAAAGTGGTAACAGGCATTATAGGCTGGCGACCTGGAGACAGGCCACTTGACGGTGTGGTGGTCTATTCTCCTTGATGTGCGACCTACAGGAGCGGGTTGAATGACTCCAGCACGGCGCACGACTTCCTGTCGGTCTGGGCGGATAAGGATCTGAGCTCGCCAAAGCTGGCCGGCACCTATTTGGATAGAAGCTTGGAGCGGTTAGCTTAACAAGGCGCGCAGCCTGTAGGGGCGGACTGAGGAAACAGTCCGCAACCCCTGCCGACCTAGGGAATGCTGCGTGATCTAGGCGGTCAGACCACTGAGACCGCCTAAGCCACGCGGCCTGAGCGGATAGGAAGGCCTGTCTATCCACACTAAAACGTCGCGACCTCCATGGAGAACCCAGAGCAGGCCGCGACTAGCAAGCTGGCTGTATTGGGAAGGATCGCCGATCTCTTGGTTAACATAATCCCCGCACTTTTTTAAGTTCTGAAGGGAACTTCGAAAAAGTTGGAGACCCACGAAAACAGTGATCCACCCCAAAGAGAAAGGAGGGGGTAACGAGAGATAGAACCTGATGTCTCTCCTTAGGAATTTGCTAATTCCTGTCTTTTTCCTGCAAAGGAAAAGTTAGCGTAGGCATGTATGAAAGGTACATCTCATGTGTACCTGGGTTTGCCTTCGTAAAATGAAGAAGGTGTGCCTTTCGCTGAGTTCTGCAAAATGAAGATGAGAGGAAAACATAAAAGAATAATAATCTCGCAAGTACCTGACGGAGGATTGCAAGAACCTATTATCCTCTGTAAAGGGAAGAATAAGTAGCATGGGTGAAGAGAGAAATAAGTTGCAAGTACCTGAAGGAGACTTGCAAGCGTTTGCTGGTTTTTGCAAAAAAGAAGTTAGTGGAGGATATGAAAGTAAAGTAAGTTGCAAGTACCTGAAAAGAACTTTCGGAAATCTACTAATCTCTGCAAAGAGGAGAGTGAGCAGCATGTATGATAAAAAGACTAAACTGCAAGTACCTGGGTGAGACTTGCAGATGCCTACTAATCACTGCAATGAGAAGAGTGAGCAGCATGTATGATAAAAAGACAACTGCAAGTACCTGGACGAGACTTGCAGATGCCTGCTAATCACTGCAAAGAGAAGAGTGAGTAGCAGATATGATATATGAAAGTTGGTTGCAAGTACCTATGAAGAAACTTGCAAGTATCTACTGATCTCTGCAAGAAAAGAGTTAGTAGCAAATGTGGTATATGAAAGTAGTTTGCAAGTACCTGTGAAGAAACTTGCAAGCATCTGCCGATCTATGCAAGAAAAGAGTTAGAAGCAGATTTGATGAAAAGACTAAGCTGCAAGTACCTGAGCGGGACTTGCGGATGCTAACTGGTTGATGAGATAAGATGAATATGATTAAATAGCAGAGGAAATATCTAATGAACTCTGCTAATAATTGAGTGAAGATCAGACCAGAATAGAGAACTTCTTGCTAGATTAGAAATGACATCTTTAACACGAAGTCCAGATCAATAAGTCGAGCGTTGACTATTGATATGATAAGATAGGTATGATATCTTTAAAACAAATCCTAGTCTGGTAAGATGAAACAATCTTAACTAGATTCCAATATCAAGGCTTGATGATCAAGGAGAATTAGATTCTTTGATCAATGATTGATGCCATTAACACTTGATAAGAGTAATGAGAGAGCTTGAAGTCATCATCTGATAGAGCTTTGAGCAAGCAATGCATATAAGATGAGCATAAGCAAAATGATTGCTGCAAATCCTTTTAATAGGTCGGATTGAACCTGTTCACCTGTGAAAAAGAGGCAGTTGATAAAAAGAGGTCTATACTCGGAGATGACCAAGAAAGACTAGATGCTACCACAGGAGAACACCTGTGGGCCTTATGCATTGCTTGCCTAAGAAAGGTCATCACGAGTATAGTCCTACTAAGAGCGGGCTAGCTGTGCATCTTTATAAGGGCACAAAAGAGAAAAGCAAAGGAAATCCTGAGAAGGATTGCTAGATACACTGCTCTCTTACTTTGGGTTACAACATCACTGATCAATGAGACTAGTTGCGCCAAGTGGCCTACAACATTGCTGTTCTGTGGAAAGATCAGTGGAGTTGTGGGTCCCGCAAAAGCACAGATTGAGAGTACCATAGAGTGTTCGGCCATCACAGTTATAAGATGATTGAAGAGACAACGCTACGCTTTATCGTCATTGCTTGTACAGTAAAGATCATCGTAACCGCGATGTATCCTTAATGAAGCACAGCAGAGCTAACACATGGGCCTTCCTAACGCACACTTTGTGTCAGATACTAGCTAGGATCTGAAGTCCTATATTCCTCCATATGAGAGTTGGATAGGTCCCACTATACATATACGAACACTCCCCACGATATGCGGTCATTGTGGCTTTACGTCAGAATCCAATCTCGAGGGGGCCTATAGTAAGACTCGGTGATGTCTTGGTGGTTTAGTGATCTCTTTGGTAAAGAGAAAAATAGAGGGGGAAGCACTCCGAAAAGGGAAATGTGTCAGTATGGGATCCCTGATGAAAACTTTATTGAAAAGCATGAAGGAACACTTAGAAGTGCTTTGTAAAGAGAATGTTTGAAACATGTAAAGTAGAGATAACCGTCAATAGTTGCGAGGAGCTTTGAGCATTTGGTGACATCCCTTTTATCCTCAGAATAGTCTTCCTTTGGAGCCCTTGTCATCGGCATCGAAGCATTCAACAGTATCGTTAACAACGAGGAGAGGGTGTTTGTCGACTAAGCTCACTCCTCTTAAATAACAAGGAATGCCCGCAACTTCTTTGCCCTTTGAGGTTGTGGATCAGGGCGGTCATCTTTGGGAAGCAGGTCACGCATCTTACCCTGCCGCAACATCTTTTGCACTAGTTGGCGGAGTGCTCGGCAGTTCTCAGTCAGGTGGCCTGCCTTTTTGTGGAATTCACAGTATGGATCTGAGTCTTTAGTTATTTGATCTGCTGGTCGATAAGGCCTCTTGTAGTTAGCCTTATATTTCATGATCTGGCTTACTTCTTGCATGGCCTCATCTAGTTCACATTCTTGCAAGTCATCATCCTGTTGTTGATGAACTACAACTATTTGTGAAGATGGGGCTAGTAGTAGTAGTAGTTGATCTTGAGCACGATCATGACTCGGGAAGAAGTATCGTTGGTGCTGAAATCTTTTTTCCTTCATTGTGTGAGTTTGGAAAACTTTCCGAGGAGATCTTGGAGGTTGTTTGTGAGAAGGAGGATCTTTCTCTGCTATAAGTCTGGAAATGAAACCAGGGTTGATCTTTTCACCTCGGATGTATGAGTTAGCTAGGCCGATCAACTCTTGTATGTTCTTGGTGCACGAACATTGGCTTCAAACTTGAGCGGCCCTTCATGGAGACGGTGGATAAGAGCCACTCGGTACATTTCATGATCAACAATCTCGATGTCCAAGATTTCTCTCTGGAATCGATCAACGAACTGAGACTAAGTTTCATTCTGACATTGCCTGATCTCAAAGAGGGCTTCTAGTCCGCCCTTTCTTTGTTGAGGTAGAGAATCAGAGCAAGAACTCCCTTCAGAGATCAGCAAAGGAAGTGATGGTGTGAGGGAGAAGACTATAGAACCAATCACTCACTTGTCCAACAAATTTTGTAACAAGGAGCTTGCACTTAGTTGCATCTGAGAGAGTTTTGAGAGCAACGACCGATTCGAAGGCTTGAAGATGCTTCACTAGATTAGTCTCTCCAGTGTAGATTGGTAACCGTGGCTCTCTGAAGTTAGCTAGAGTTGGTTCATGCCGAACATTCTTTGAAAATGACGACGGCTCTTCCTGTTCCCCTACAACATAAGGATAAAAGGGAGCATAAGTTGTAGCTACAGAAGGAGGAGGATAGAAAGGAAAAGCTATTGTAGGAGGGGCAAAGGCGGGAGCTGATGGGTAAGGATGACTTCCCTGAAAGTTGAGAAATCTTGTTGGACTTCCTCGGGCTACTTCCCAGAAGAAGCTTTGACGAGCTGCAAACTCTTTATTCTGAGGCCGCAAAGGGGCTGCAGGACCTTGCGGAAAGGTTGTTGTATAAGAAGGACGATAGACCGATGGGCAAGCTGGAGGATAAGTTGGTTTATTCTCTAATGTTGGTGTTGGATTAACCGGAGCAGCTGGAGCAACTGCAGCTACTGCAGGTTGTGTGTCTAATCGCTGCATGATTGCAGCAAGAATTTGATTGATTACTTGGAACTGCTGAGCATTTTCACGGCGTGATTGCACCAAGGCCTCCCAGAGAGTATCATCACTGGGACTTGATTGAGCAAGATTCTCGGCTGATCGACGATCTGACATGGCTAACTGTCGGTGTTCATCGTCTGTTCGGATCTAAAGGTCGTGTGTGAACTGTTGATGTGCGGAAATGGAGGTGGAGAAGAGAGGGTAGAGGCAGAGGGTTGTTGTCGCGGACACCAGCAGATAACACGGGGTGTGTTCGGTCTCACGGGCAAGGTGAAAAGATTGATGGTTGCGGGGAAAAAGAAGAGGAGAAAGCTTCTGAGTGCTCGAGAGTGGAGCAAATACTTGTCCAAGGGTTACGGGGATATAACAGAGAAGTGTGTTGATCCGAGTGCGGAGCTGGTTTGGAAGGTTTATAAGGTGCCGTCGAGCAGATGGTTACTTTGACAGTTGTGCTGAGAAGAAGAGAGGGGCCACTGGCAGCGACAACAGCAGACTTCGCCCGCCGCAGCTTAAATACCACTCTTGCAACAGGCTTTCCTTTGATTAATATAGAGAGTTACATCTTGTATTACACCTTTACAAGAAACCAAATAAAGGGTACACTGGGGAAGATGTCGGCTAAGGAAAGATAGTGCCAAAAAGAGGCCGTGCGGACTGAAGAGCGAAGTCGGTAGGCCGTGTGACTAAGAGAGAAATGGAGTGGGGAATGGAAAATTGAGTCCGCATGGGTTTATCGCTTGAGCTTGAGAGCGATAGAGATGATGAGACTGCCATCCCGAACGAGAGGCATGGGGGTCTATTTATAGGACCGAGGAGGTAACGGCTTTTGGTGACGTTACACCCGGTGAGACGGTAACTTACACGAGTAGACAATTGAATCCGCTAAGTCTGCAATAGGACACGCGGACTGGGAATGACTTCTGGAACTGGTTCTGCTGATGGCAGACTAGGAGGAGTCCTCCCCGCTACTGGCGTACTGAGGGAGTCTGCCCCTGCTGCTGGCGGACTGAGAGGAGTCTATCCAAACCGAGCTGATCGAGCCCGTGCCAAGACTGTGAGGTCTGAGGGATATCCGGCCGCTGCTGGGAAGCAGGTGCTGGTGGTTTTTGAGTGGCGGGCTGCAAGATGTATCTGCTGAGTCTGCGGCTGATAAGCTGAGTCCGCCAATGCTGTTGAAATGAGGCGTCCTGCTGCTGATGCTGGAGCTGGGGTCATCAACTCTTGTGGACTGAAGGATTGGACTGAGAGGCGAGTCCGCGCGCTATTAGTGTCCGCATTGGTCAATTGGGCGACCTAGCAGACTGAGGAGGCAGGTCGGCAGTTCTGCTGAAGTCCGCCTATTGGAAGGAGCAGCTTGCCGCCCTCACTGGGCGACCTGGGCTTGGCGACTTGACAGGCCGCGCATGCTGGCGAAGTGGAAACAGGCATTGCGGGCTGGCGGCCTGGAGGCAGACCGCTTGATTGTGTGGCGGTCTGGTCTCCTTGATGTGCGACCTACAGGAGCAGGCTGAATGACTCCTACACGGCGCACGGCTTATTGGGTCTCGACAGATAAGGATCTGAGCTCGCCAAAGATGGCTGGCACCTGTTTGGATAGAAGCTTGGAGCGGTTAGCTGAACAAGGCGTGCGGCCTGCAGGGGCAGACTGAGGAAACAGTCTGCGACCCCTGTCGACCTAGGGAACGCTGCACAATCTGGGCGGTCAGACCGCTGAGACCGTCTAAGCCGCACGGCCTGAGCGGACAGGAATTCCTGTCCACCCACACTAAAACGTCGCGACCTCCATGGAGAACCCAGAGCAGGCCGCGACTAGCAAGCTGGCTGCCTTGGGAAGGATCGTCGATTTCTGGGTTAACAACTGGGGAGCAGTACTTATTGGAAGAATAAAGGACTGTCTCCGCGCACCGAACTTTGGAAGAATACTCAGCCTATATTTGAATCAACTTGACAGAGACACGTTTTACATGACAAAAGGAGTACAGTTCATCACTTGAAGAAGATCGATTCTTCAATCTTCTTAATATGGGAAAGAAGGATCATGAGGAGAGGTGGTATCCGGGAAGTACCTGAGGAAGAGGGGGAGGTTGTACCTGAGGATAGTATTCCTCCTCCTTCACCCAATGAAATTACTGAGAGCTCACGTGCAGGAATTAAGGGGGAGTCTGTTGAAACCAAGTGGGTACTAATGCTCATGTGCCTTTGATCGTTCCTTCTTCTTCAGTGACAGATGTTCCAGATATATTGGTACCAGATACAGTTGTAGAGACAGTTGATCAACATACAATGATTGCTGAGATTTGCTGTGTTGCTGCTACTAAGGTTGTTTCTAATGAGGTTGACGATGAGATAGTTGCTGATGTTAGTATGGATGCTGATGTTTTGATGATGTTGTTGTTGATGATTTGCTGGCTGCTGCTAATAATGTAAATGATTTACTGTTGATGCTAATATGGAGAACATGATTGTAAGTCTCCCAGAGTTTCATCCAGCTATGTCTGTGGGGAGCATATTCACTCTTCTTTTTTTGTTAACACCCAAATTGATAGGTTTGTGCATAACCTATAGAAAAGTATTACAAAGATTCCAGGTGGACCTCCAGTTGAGGAAGAAGAAATTGTTGACATTTTCTGATGAGGAAGGAGATGCAGAGGTGTATCCTCCTATCATAGAGGGGCAGGATCCCGCAAGATTGGTTACAACTCATATTTCTCCTGTGTAGAGTCTTCCAATGACTCCGAGGAGAGTGAAGATCTACCCTCTCCTCCAAGCATTCCTATTGAAGATCTCCCAAGTACAAGTTCATATAGTTCCTCACTAGACTCTATAGAAGCTATGATGGCAAGGGAACATGCTCATTTGATCTATCTCTTAAGAAAATTCAGAAGAAAGTTATGAAAAAAAATAAAAGAGACTGAATGAGATATGAACAATGGCCTTGCTGAAGTCAAGGTGCATTTTAATAAGTTGGGACCAAATTTGGACAGCTGGTATGTGAAAGGTGGGCAAGCCATTAATCTCACTTTGGTTGGTCTTAAAAGCAATTTATATGTACTTCATATTATTGATGAGAATGTCAGGACTGTGATCAATGCCCAAATGCCAGGATAAATCACGTTGACAATTAGATGGTTTATTACTGTAATGTAATTGCTATAGAAATAATTAAAGAAGTTAGAAAGGGGGAGGATGAACTGAAAACTAAGGTTAATGCAATTGAAGCCACCATGAAAGAATAGTTTAAGGCTGCCAACATCTACAGTTATGATAACTTCAACTGGATGCATGGGCAACTGTTTAGCGGACAATATCATGCAGATATTAGGATGAAAGAACCTATAATGCCTGATCCAGTACATGTTGATGTTTATCCTGCTCAGGATTATTCTCAATACTAGTCAGACACTCAAGATTTCTCTAAGTATGGAACATATGTTGCTACTACTATTGGACAAGAGATTCAAGTGGTTGAGGATGTATCTTAACCAGCTCCTAAGAGAAGAAAGTATAGAGAAGGTCCCTCTGCTATCAGAACTGATCCCAACAGAGAAATATGTGATGTGTGGAGTCTGATCTCAAAAAGTATCATCTTGGACACCTTCACATTAGCCGATGTAGGAAATGAAAATAGGTACAATCGCTATAGTAGGGAGAAGTGGCAGAAACATGAAGTAGCCATTGCCAAGAGAAGAATTCACTTCAAAAAATTCATTAGGGATGATCCAGATGCCCCTCCTCTGCCACCAAGTATTTTTTGAAGACAAAGGCTTATTTTGACAGAAAATTCCAGAAGAGCTAGGGCAAACAAGCTTAATGTCTTTATTTGATGATTGTGAACACTGTTTGTGTAACCTCCCCTGGGCCGTCTGTGGGCCTCAGCCCACTAGGCCTCCGTTAGACCGTTACCAGGCTGTAGCCCAAGCACCCCAACCCCTCTCCCTCCACAGGCAGGTTGTTAGTGGCCACAACCTCCCTTTGATGAGTGAACTTGACAGTTAAGCTAAGCCGTACGGGGACTTCCCAGGAGGTCACCCATCCCAGTACTACTCTCGCCCAAGCACGCTTAACTATGGAGTTCTTTCAACTCTCATCACCAATTGATAGCTCAATTGGTGATTAGAGTTGAAAGAACTCCATAGTTAAGCATGCTCGGTCTGGAGAAGTCCTGGGATGGGTGACCTCCTGGGAAGTCCCCGGCCGGACCCACTGTTATATTCCATGTGACGGATGGAGGCGTTACTGTTTGCCCCGATTGACCTATCATATATTTAATTTAATGTTTTGACTGAGAATGTTCTTATTTTTTCAATTTATATGTTCTTTCCATATTGTTCTTAAAGATTATCCTGTGTACAATTCAACTTTTTTTGTAGGGTTCTGGCTTCTTCAAATAGGGGGAGATTATTGGGCATTGTATCCACAATAACCTTGATTTGAAGAAGTGTCCCTTGAACTAAGATAAATTGAGATCGTATTTGATGTTATTTATTTAGTTATGCGCTTGCATGACTCTATTTCTAAGTACAACTCAATGTCAGGATACAATGGATCATGAAACACATGACTACACAATGTAATCTCTCATTGTGTAGGCCAATGTGTTAACTCATGTATAATTTATCTATTAGAGTGTACATCTATTCCAAGTGCATTAGAAAAAACAACGAAGGACAAGTTGCTGCATTCAGAAGAACAGATATTTTTCCTAAGTAAAACTCGTTGAGTATAGTCGTGAAAACTCGTCGAATTCGTCGAGTATACTCATGGATACTCGTCGAATTTATCGTGTATACTTACTGGCACTCGTCGAATTCATCGTATTAACTTAGGGAATAATCTCTGAGTTCTTGGAAATCAGTTAAGTAAAAATCGTCTAGTATCTTCATGTATACTTGTCAAATTCGTCGAGTGTATCTATTGATACTCGTCAAATTGTAGGAATTCACTCTGCAAATTTTTCCTACATCCTTAAGAATTGGCCAAGTAAAAAGAGTCGAGTGTGCTTGTCGATACGCGTTGAATTCGTCGAGTATGCTAGTCGATATTGGTCGAATTCGTCGAATATGTATGTCGATATACGATGAATTTGTCGAGACTCTATGGGTATGCCTTAAGTTATCGAATTAACTTCACCAGATTTGTCTAAGTTAAATTTGTCAGATGTCAAAGTCAATTTGTCGAGTATACTCATGGTTATACAACGATACTCGACGAATGGACTCAACAAATTAATTTTATATTTTTTGTCTGATGGGTTTCTTCTTCTTTCCTATGGACATGCACAGTACACGTGGATGTTGAATTTTGTGAAGTGGAAGTGGTTGACGGGACAGGCCGGGCGGCCTGGGCGGACAGCATTGGCGGACTAGGCGGACTGGGCGGACTGTGATGTGCAGCCTGGTGGAAGGTCTAGTGAGCCGGCTGTCTTCTGAGCGGGTTGTTTGCATGAAGTTCGCGGACTGTGCGGCTGGTATCTGCGGATAGGTCGGCTGATTGGTTTAACCAAGGAGCGGCCTAAGCGGATGGAGGCTTGCGGACTGGTGCATTGCTCTGTGGCCATGGTGCAAGCTTGTTCTGTTTGGCGGTTTGGCTCGTGTCCGCGGGAAGCTTGCGGACTGGCGTGTCCGCAGTATGGGCTGTTGCGGACTGGGCTTAGAGCTTGGCTGAGGCCTTGTCGAGCTCTGGTGGTACAGTAGGTGTTTTGCTGTGGAGGTCGTTGGCGGACTGGGTTTGGAGTCCGGGAGATGGTTGCTGCATTGGGCAGGAGTGCGGGGTGCTTGCGGACTGCTAGCGGTCCGTGCTACGATGTTTGGCGGACAGGAGTTTGTGTCCACCATGCTCGCATTGGCCTTTGATGGTTTTGGACTTGGTCACACTCTGTGCCAAGATCATGCTGTCCGCAGTATCCGCCAAGTCCGCTGTTGACCGGGCGGACTTGCTTTCTACCTTTGGTTGTGGACTTGTGGCAGATTGAGGCGGTGTGAGTCTTGCGGACTGCCTGGTTTGTGCGGACAGCCATTGAAGGTGGTTGCTGTCCTGTAGTGATCGGAAGCTTTGCGGGCTTATGCCTTGTCCGCATAGCTTGGGTGGACTGGAGAAGGTTCGCCAATGTTGACTTGCTCCTGACGGTTTTCCTTGGTATCCGGCTAAGTCCTTGCGGACTCGGCGGACGGTGTTTTGCTATCGCGCGAGCTAGGGCGGTGTCGCTATCTCTAGGGCGGTGACCACCACTCCTCACCCCTCCTATAAATAGGACCCCCCTGGCAGGTCTACAGTAACTAGAGTGAACAGTAAGTTGGGTTGTGCAAGGAGCTGCAGTCTCAGTTTGTCTATCCGCGCGGATTGTTTCAGTGCTGACGTTTGCTGTGTGCAGGTCGCGCGGTTAGCTTCAAGGAGCTAGGAGTTTGGCTTTGACTTTGGTCAAGTACTTGGAAGTGTGCGGTCTCTACGGATTCAGCAGGAGGTCGCTCTGCGGCTTGTCAGCTCTGTTTTATCTTTGCCAGCTTCAATAACCTGTCCACCGGCTTCGGGAGGGTAGGGGGTGTTCCTCAGTTCAGCTTCAGCAGGAGACGAATAACGGTGTGTCCGCACGGCCTCGCGGCTTCTGCAGACTTCGTGGCTATTCAGCGGTTTGCAGCTTAAGTTCGGGCGATCTCAGCGGACTCGGCGACCTCGGCGACCTCGGCGGTCTCGGCGGACTCCGGTGCTGTCCTCCCGGCTTGGTTTTTGGTGCTTTCTGTTTACAGCTGTTATACTAGCGAAATCATGTCTCGCTATGTATGCCTCGTGTTGTAAAGAAGTGAATGTATAAAAGATCTGCTTGTGCTTCCATTGTTTGTTGGGATTAACCTTTGTTCCATGGTTTTCCGCTGGTTCAACGTGAGAACTGGGTAGTTCCGAAGATATAATTTGGCGTTTGGGCTACCTTGCTGACCACGTTGATAAAATTTTAACATGGTATCAAAGCGAGGTTCAGTTGCGTGAGCGGAAGTCAACCAGTGTTGTTACTCAGTGATTGAGTGGTGATCAACCTGTGTTATTGCTCGGAGCTTCTGAAGGTTGCCAACAGTTGTTGCAATGGAAGGGAGCTTTACAAGATGTCTGGGCATTGAACTCTTAACGCCGACTAACTTTGAGAAGTGGAAGTCGTGCATGAAGAGTTATCTTCTTGGCGAGGAGCTGTGGGAAGTCGTCGGTGGTGACGACAGACAGGAAGTCACTGCTGCGTTCGGTACTGCTGAGCAGGTTAGGCTCTGGAAAAGAACAAATGCTAAGGCGGAGTTCATTCTGAAGAGGGCCGTGTCTCCGGAACTGTTTGATCACATCGTGGGATGTGAGTCGGCTGCTGATATTTGGACAACCATTGATGAGTTGTTCAATAGGAAGAATGTGGCGCAGCTTCAGTTCCTGGAGAATGAGTTGGCCAGGGCAACTCGGGAGACCTTTCCATCTCGAAGTACTTCTTAAAGATGAAGAGCTTGTGTGCTGAGCTGTCGGTACTGGATCCTGATGAGCCTATATCTGAGGCTAAGATGAAAAGGCACATTATCCGCGGATTGCGGAAGGAGTATGTGGCCTTTGTGACATCTGTTCAAGGGTGGGCTACTCAGCCGTCTTTGCTGGAGCTGGAGAATCTGCTTGCATCGCAGGAGAGCTTGGCAAGGCAGATGGCTGGAGTGAACCTGAATCAGGAAGGCAATGAAGCTCTCTTCTCAGGCAAGAAGAAAGGATGGGAAGTGAAGAAGAAGAAGAAGGTGCAGGTTGCTGGTGAGAAGGAGACTTCAACTTCATATCAGCCGGAGAGGAGCAATGCTCCTAAGGACTGGAAGAAGAATCTGAAGTGCTACCGGTGTCATCAGCAAGGGCACTTCAAGCGGGACTGTAAGGTTAAACAGCAGCCTGGGCATGCTGCGGGAAAGGAGGAAGCTTGCTCGAGAAGTGAAGAAGCAGAATGGGGCGGAGCTTTTATGACAGGCACTTGTGTCCGGCCTTGTCTGCTGAGGACTTCAACAGCGAGTGGATCGTGGACTCTGGGTGTGGTCATCACCTCACCGTATACAAGTCGAAGTTCACCTCCATGCAGGCGTACTCAGGTAATGAAGCTATTATCACTGCTGATAATACTGTTTATGCAGTAGAGAAAGAGGGGGTCGTGTCTTTAGGTAGTGATCAGGGGCCACTCACATTAAGGAGTGTGTATCACGTGCCGGGCATGAAGAAGAACCTCTTCTCGGTGACCAATGCGGTGGACGTTGGTTATCACATTCTGTTCGGGCCAACAGACGTGAGGTTCCTTCGCAACGTATCAGCAGTTAAGGCTGATGTTGCTCATGTAGGGAGGAGGGTGAAGAACTTGTTTGTTCTTACCACCAATTCTTATGTTGATAGGATGAGGGCCAATGATAGCGCTGCTATCTGGCATGAGAGGTTGGGGCATGTTGGCATGGACAAGCTGAAGGCGATGGCTAGTAGAAGTTTGGTGAAGGGGTTGCCTAAGTTGTCCTCCTTTGGTGATGGGCATGTTTACGCGGGCTGTCAATATGGTAAGGCACATCGCCTTCCATTTGATAAATCACAAACAAGGAGCAAGAAACCATTGGAGTGCATTCATGGTGACTTGATGGGACCGACGGTTACAGCCAGCCTTGGTGGAAGCAGATACATGCTTGTCTTGGTTGATGACTACTCAAGGTATACTTGGGTGTACTTCTTAAAGGAGAAGTCGGAAGCCTTCCATTTGTTTGTGGAGTTTAAGGAGTTGGTAGAAGGCCGGCTTGGCTTGCGGATTAAGAAGCTTAGAACTGATAACGGGGGTGAGTTTGTCTCCTCCGAGTTTTCTAACTTCTGCAGGAAGCATGGGATCCAACGAGAGCTTACTTGTGCTCACACTCCACAACAAAATGGGGTAGCGGAGCGGAAGATCCGTCATCTGACGGAGACCTGCAAATGCTGGCTTCATGCGAAAGATATCCCAAGGTCCTTTTGGGCGAGGGGATGTCTTGTGCTGCTTACGTCATCAATAGGATGCCACTCAGCCCTATCAACATGAAGACTCCTATTGAGCTGTTGCTGAAGGAGAAGCCGAGTGTTGGACACCTTCGGGTGTTCGGTTCAACTTGCTACGTGCATGTCCCGGATGCTTCACGGACTAAGCTGGATGCGAAGACAAGGAAGCTTATCTTTGTTGGCTACGATGAGCGGAAGAAGGGATGGAAATGCATGGACCCTGTGACGAAGAAGTTCGTGGTGTCAAGAGACGTTGTCTTTGACGAGCTGACATCATATGGAGGTGGCTCGGTTGAGCTAACCGGAAGTAGCAAGGTTGATGAAGCACCGGTGGTGGCTGCTGAAGGCTTGGAAGAGGAGCTTGCTGTTTCACCAGTAGCTCCTGTTGCTTCTAACTCCGAGGTTGAGCCTTCTGGCTCAGGAAGCAGGGGGAGCACTGCTCAATGCTTGCCCCAGGTAGGAGTGGAGCTCGAAGAAGCAACAGAAGCAGTAAGCAAGGAGCTGACCCTTCGGAGATCGAAGAGGGTGGTTAAGCCACCGGCTCGGTACTATGATGGGAATGCAGTGAGCTTTGTCTCCTGCTTCTTTGCATGTCCTCTCGATGAGCGAGAGCCTGCAAAATTCAACTAGGCCATTGGAGTGAAGGAGTGGGAAGGTGCCATGAAGGAAGAGATTGATGCTCTGAAGAAGAATGAAACCTGGGACCTTGTGCCCAAGGTTGATGGCATTACTCCGGTTACTTGCAAGTGGGTGTATAAGTTGAAGAAGAAGGCTGATAGGAGCATTGATAGGTTCAAGGCTCGCCTGGTCGCTAGAGGATTCTCACAGCAGTATGGATAAGACTATGAGGAGACATTCAGTCCAGTTGCGAAGATGACTTTAGTAAGAGTGGTGATCGCCTTGGCTGGTAGCAAGGGATGGAGGTTGTGACAACTCGATATGAATAATGCCTTTCTTTATGGAGAGATTGACAAGGACATCTTCATGGATCAGCCGCTTGGTTTTGTCTCTGAAAAGCATCCGGACTATGTCTGTAAACTCAGGAAGGCTCTCTATGAGTTGAAGCAAGCTCTAGAGCGTGGTATAGGAAGATTGCAGAGTACTTGCAATTCTGTGGATACCTTGCTTCTAACTCGGATTCAAGCTTGTTCGTCAAGAAGAAGGGAGAGCTACGAGTCTTGGTCCTGCTGTATGTGGATGACATGATCATCACAGGGAATTCGGAGGGGGAAATAGCAAGGCTCAGGGCTGAGCTTGCTATACGCTTCGAGATGAAAGACTTGGGAGAGCTTCATCACTTTCTCGGTCTTGAGGTGGAGAGGAAGGAGTGCGGGGTTCTCATTTGCCAGAAAGGGTATGCTGATAGCATTGTGAAGCGGTTCGGCATGGGCGAAGGGAAGAAGTGCTCTACTCCACTGGAACCTGGGCAGAAGCTTCGACGAGATGAGGGAAGGGTTCTTAATGATCCCTTGGTGTTCAGGGCTCTTGTTGGGAGCTTGATTTACCTGACGATTACAAGGCCGGACATTGCTTATGCTGTTGGCCGAGTAAGTCGTTATATGGCTGAACCAAGGCAATCTCATCTAGTGGCGCCGAAGGGTATTCTGAAGTATGTCAAGGTGACTTCTGACATGGGACTCCTCTATGGAAGGGACTCGGAGTTTGCGTTGCTCGGGTACACGGATGCTGACTATGGCGGTGATTCAGATGATCGGAGGTCCACTTCAGGTTATGTGTTCACTTGCAGTTCAGCTAGCATCTCGTGGTGTAGCAAGAAGCAGGACTCGGTGTCGGTTTCAACCACGGAGGCATAGTATAAGGCTTCGGCCTTGGCTGCTCGGGAAGCCGTTTGGTTGAGGAGGCTTATAAAGGATGTTCATGAAGAAGTGCAAGGGCCTACTTTACTCCGGGGTGACAATAAGAGTGCTCTCAAACTGGTTAATAATCCAGTGTGTCACGCCAGGACCAAGCATATAGATATTGATCACCACTTCATCAGGGAGAAGGTATTGGAGCGATCTCTGTTGGTCGGGCATGTTCGGAGTGAAGATAATCTTGCTGACATCTTCACGAAGCCACTGTCGAAGGGGCCCTTTGAACGCTTGCGCAGCTTGCTGGGCTTGGTCACCACTTCCCACTTCAAGGGGGAGTGTTGAATTTTGTGAAGTGGAAGTGGTTGACGGGACAGGCCGGGCGGCCTGGGCGGACAACTTTGGCGGACTAGGCGGACTGGGCGGACTGTTATTTGCATGAAGTCCGCGGACTGTGCGGCTGGTATCTGCGGATAGGTCGGCTAATTGGTTTAACCAAGGAGCGGCCTAAGCGGATGGAGGCTTGCGGACTGGTGCATTGCTCAGTGGCCGTGGTCCAAGCTTGTGCTGTTTGGCGGTTTGGCTCGTGTCCGCGGGAAGCTTGCGGACTGGCATGTCCGTGGTGTGGTCTATTGCGGACTGGGCTTAGAGCTTGGCTGAGGCCTTGTCGAGCTCTGGTGGTACAACATGTGTTTTGCTGTGGAGGTCGTTGGCGGACTGGTTTTGGAGTCCGGGAGATGGTTGCTGCGTTGGGCAGGAGTGCGAGGTGCTTGCAGACTGCTAGCGGTCTGTGCTACGGTGTTTGGCGGATGGGAGTTTGTGTCCGCCATGCCGCCTCGCATGGCCTTTGAAGGTTTTGGACTTGGTCACATTCTGTGCCAAGACCATGGTGTCCGCAGTATCCGCCAAGTCCGCTATTGACCGGGCGGACTTGCTTTCTGCCTTTGGTCGTGGACTTGTGGCGGATTGAGGCATGAGTCTTGCGGACTGCCTCGGGTTTGTGCGGACAGCAATTGAAGGGGGTTGCTGTCCTGCAGTGATCGGAAGCTTTGCGGGATGATGTCTTGTCCGCATAGCTTGGGCGGACTGGAGAAGGTTCGCCAATGTTGCCTTGCTCCTGGCAGTTTTCCTTGGTATCCGGCTAAGTCCTTGCGGACTCGGCGGACGGTGTTTTGCTATCGCGCGAGCTAGGGCAGTGTCGCTATCTCTAGGCGGTGAGCACACTCCTCACCCGCCTATAAATAGGACCCCCCTGGCAGGTCTACAGTAACTAGAGTGAACATTAAGTTGGGTTGTGTAAGGAGCTGCGGTCTCAGTTTGTCTGTCCGCGCGGATTGTTTCAGTGCTGACGTTTGCTGTGTGCAGGTCGCGCGGTTAGCTTCAAGGAGCCAGGAGTTTGGCTTTGACTTTGGTCAAGTACTTGGAAGTGTGCGGTCTCTGCGGATTCAGCAGGAGGTCGCTCTGCGGCTTTTCAGCTCTGTTTCATCTTTGCCAGCTTCAATAACCTGTCCGCCGGCTTCAGACGGGTAGGGGGTGTTCCTCAGTTCAGCTTCAGCAGGAGACGAATAACGGTGTGTCCGCGCGGCCTCGCGGCTTCTGCGGACTCCGTGGCTATTCGGCGGTTTGCAGCTTAAGTTCGGGCAATCTCAGCGGACTCGGCGACCTCGGCGGTCTCGGCGGACTCCGTGCTGTCCGCCCGGCTTGGTTTTTGGTGCTTTCTGTTTACAGTTGTTATACTAGCGAAATCATGTCTCGCTATGTATGCTCGTGTTGTAAAGAAGTGAATGTATAAAAGATCTGCTTGTGCTTCCATTGTTTGTTGGGATTAACCTTTGTTCCATGGTTTTCCGCTGGTTCAACGTGAGAACTGGGTAGTTCCGAAGATATTAATTTGGCGTTTGGGCTACCTTGCTGACCACGTTGAGAAAATTTTAACAGTGGATGTTTCATTCTTGGAAAGTATTCTATAGCCATTGGAGAAGGAATTCTATAAATACCTAGGGTTAATTCGTTCAACCCTAATCGCTCATTCTTAATTGAATTGTTTAAAGGCCGGTGTTCTCCGTCGCTCATACAACCTTCAGAAAGAAAAGTTCGCGACCTAGCCTTGTACGATCGCGATTCGTTCAAAGTATTGATTCGACATATCTCTTCTTTAGTCTTCTCCAAGATTTCAGTTCGTGTTGGATTAAGAATTTAGATCAAGCTTTCAAGTTTCGTTTCAAGTCTTCTCCTTCTACAAAGATTTCAAGATTTCATTCTAGGAAGAAGAAGACTGAATTTGTTCAGATCTAAAGATTTAGATTGTTTTCAATCTAAAGAGTTGTATAAATTTATTGTGAATAGCTGTAGGAATTTTTACTTTTGAGTTGTATATCCTTGTTTTAGGATCGAGTTGTAGGTGAGGTTATTCTTTGAGTTGTAGGGAGAGGTTGTTCTCCAAGTCGTAGAAAACATTGTCTCAGAGTTGTAGGAGTTGAGACTCTAAGGTGTATGATTTTAATAATCTGAGTTTTGGTGAAGTAGCTGAATCCAGACCTTCGTGGTAGATAGTTGAGGCAGGATAGTTGATGTACACAACTCGGGGAACCACTATAAATTCTCTGGGTTCCTGCATGCTTATTTTTTGTACAAATTGTTATTCCTCTATAAGACGCAGAACTCACCTATTCACCCCCTGCAGGTAATTTAGGTCAACTCTAGATACTTGCATTGTCCCTTGTGGACCTATGGGCCAATGTGTTGAGTTGAGTGCCCAAGGGGCCCATCTTAGGTGGACGTGAGTTCCAGCCTTGTAACATAATAGAGTTATGTATTGTTGTGAATGGGAAAGGGGAGGCTGACCTGCGTTGTGGCTTGTTGCGCTCGGTAATATGAGCAACGAGAAAGAGCTGAACTGTGCCCAACCTTATGGAGATCGGCTTGGAATGAGTTAGTTGCTTGAATCTCAGTATGACTATGTCGTAGCTTAGGGTGATTCTTTGACTTCATCCCGAAAAGACTAGAGAATACTCAAATTATGCTAACCGTCGCTGAGGTCGGAATTGTGACCCCTATAAGGTCTAGTGCACTGATAATATGACCTGAGTGCATGAGCCGTGTGTGTCGGTTGTGCCAATGTTTATGTTGAATGGTGCTTAAGTTGCATGTTCAAATTTTCATTATATCCATGCTAAATGCTTGCAGGGAAGGAGCACCGCCACCCCCGGTGAGGGGTAGGTTTGTTATAATTTGGTTAGCTAATGTTGACAGTTGATTTGTCTGCCACCATTGGGGTGGTATGGTTTCATGCAGGTGTAGCCTAGCCGGGCGAAAAATAGCGGTTGAAGCTCACGGTTGCTATGTAGGCCCTCGAAGGCCAAAGCAAAGTGTGTTTACTTTTACTATTTCATGTGTGGTCAGCCGGTATGTCGATGTATGAAAAACACTTCTATTTAAGGAAACATTGTAAGGCCTTATGGCCATAACTATTTGTGTATTTTCCTTATCATTCTAGTTTGGTTTAGTGAACATTCGTATGGTTGAGTTCTTAATACAATTTAAATTATCTTTTGCTAGAATGCACTCTGAGTTAGGATGCGTAAATGGATTATGGTATCAATACGTAACTCCGCTAACTGTCTGTAGAATATAGTGTGGGGCCTCGGCCGGACCTTCTATTATATCCTACTTGACGAATTGGGGCATAACAATTTGTTATCAAACTCTGGTGTTAGTCTTTCTTATTTGAATTTGGGGACAAATTCTTTCAAAGGGTAGTGAGCACGTGTATGTGTGTTACCATTATTGTCACAACCCGCATTTTCACCGCAAATAAAGCTTATCAGAGTAAGGGAAAATGCGCGTCATGATGCCACGTCAGCAGGGGATAACTGCGGACGCTCAGGCAGACACCAAACTAATCATGAAGAAAGGTTCCTTTTAAGTTATTTTAAGGAAAAAATCAGTTAAGTGCAGTAGTTAGCAGTATCCCTCGGCTTAGTGGCTCATCTAGTCCACGAATCAAAATATATTATACACTGCGGAGAAATACTTGATTAGATTAACTCAAACATCTTACATGAGTAAAATGTCCCTAAATGACAACTCATGCTATGCAAGACTCTAAATTTATTATAGTAGGAAAGATAGCTTTTACGGTCGCTAAAAATAATAAGTTAGAGTTTCAAATTATGCAATACATGAAGTAATAGTAGTAGATTTTATAGTTGAAAATACCTAACATGCATTCCTAGCATAAATCCTCCCAGGAACAAGTAATCCACAACCACATTTAAAGAAAAGAGCAGCTAGCAAGTATCAAACAACTAACAATTCAGTGGGCGCCAACAAACTGACACGAACCCACGAACAAAAGTATGTCTGAACTAGTAAAACTAAACAAACAACAAACTATCTCGCTAAGACGAGACAATAAGCACGACCAACACTACCGCCCAGGATACTCCAAAACAAGAACTACTAACTGTTACTGCTTTGAACCTGAGGCATTCCAAAGACAGAACACCTCAGCAAGAAGGTACAAGTAGTGGCATGAAAAGTAATAAGCCAAAATAAACAAAGGTCAACAGGGGTACCAACCCAAGACCAAAAGCACTGAAGTAAAGTACAAAAGAAAACAGAGCATCAATAGGAAAAGAACTCCTACGTGATTTATCACGTTCAACAAGAGTACACCAGATGCACGATGCTATAATGTGACTACATGAATATTCCACAAGAAGGAAAATACAAAACTTTTATTAGACACCTGTGGTCGACTCTTCCCAAAAACACGGCGAAGTGGTCACTCTTGGACACACCACCCAAAAACAACAACGGGCGAGGTGGTCACTCTTGGACACACCACCCAAAAACAAAACGGATATATAATCCGTCTAACTGTGAGGGAGTCTCATACTCTCCACCATACACCGCAGACATCCAAAAAACAGGTAGACTTCCACAGGTCACTAATGAAGGTAACAAACACTGCGGAGGTGGAATCGTCCACTAACTCCAGCATTCAAGAAACCCAAAGAAATCACAACACAAATATCTCGAGGTTTGGCTCAACAGATTCTACTTGACATTACCGAACTCAAGACGCAGTTGATCAACCTCTAGGAGCAATTTATAGTCCTAGATAAATTCTAACACGCTAAATAACAAAAACTAAAACTTGCGTAGTCATCACTAAGACGCACCAGGAACAATTAACAAAAAGCTAGGCAAAATCGGGCTTTCCAAGACAAAACTTTACGACAACAAGGATCGCTGAAACGATTAATCATAACAATGATTTGGAAGAATAAGCGCAAAAAAATTTAAAGAACATGAAAGTATATTCGTTACCATCAGATCGGATAAAGAGAAACGAGGGAAAACCACCACCTGCCTTGGTTTTACCGGAAAAGTCCTCTGAATTTCTGCACGTCGAAGATCGGGGCAAAAGACTGCGGGAGGAGTTGAAATCTAGACAAAAGGGTCGAAAAGGGGATTATGGCCGAAAAACGCTAACGAGAAATCTCAAGAAACGGGGAAGATATTACCACGATGGTGTAGCTCTCGGTGAGAGCTTTCCGGATCTATGCTCGGATGAAGATTTCGAGCACTGGAGCACCGTCGGCGGCCACCGGAAGGTTCACGAAATATTTCTCTCTCACGCTCACGCCGCTCTGGTTCGGGAAGAAAAAGAATCGGAGAAGATGATGAAATTCTCTCTGATAGAAATATGTTTTTATATATACTTATATATATACATATAAAGATATATAAATATATATAAATATATATGTTTATAAAATGTTCTGTCTAAAAGAACGGACTGAAAACGCGTGGGTGAGCGGAAGACAAAAATAAAGGTTTAGGATGACTTCAAATCGAAAAGTGGCCAACATGAAAGTTGTAGATCTCGTCGAGACGCACAAATGTAATGTTAACCAGTTTTCCATACGACATCATTTTGATACTTAAAAAGGCTTCCGAACAAAAACTACAGCGGACTACACGAGAACAAGCATACGGGTACTCGAGAGGTAGAAGAAGGCTACTCGAGTAGTTCGGAAAGGCTACTCGAGTAGTTCGGAAAGGCTACTCGAGTAGTTCGGAAAGGCTACTCAAGTAATTCAAGTGACTACTCGAGTAGTTCAGGAAGGCTACTCGAGTAGTTCAAGTGACTACTCGTGTAGGTCAGAAATTTTACTCGAGTAAGAGAAAAATAGTACTCTGAGTAGATGAAAATAATACTCGAGATAGTAGGAGGAGGTACTCGGGTAGGTACAGATAAGCACTTGAGTAAGAATTTAACCCACTCGAGAGTCAGAAACCAAAATTGCAAAATCTGTAAATTTTTTACAAATATATCCAAGAAATTAAACTATATGAATGAATAGTGTTTTTCATTTTTGAATAGTACTTTAATATTAAAATATTCATATTTTATATATTTTGAATAAGGAAACTACGCGATCAAAACGGAGGCCCAAACGCGCGCCGAATTAAACGAAACTCGCACCGTAGGCAAGCACTGACGCTACGAACACAACGACGAAGTCAAAACCAGAATCCGACGAGCCATTCCCGAGATATTAACCGCCAAAACATGTGGCGAACAAAAACAAAAACAAAACCCAAAACTTCGATCGCGCGCCGAGACTCCAAAAACGCTTGGGTTGCGACGAAACTGGACGAGCACGTCCAAAACAACTCAAATCCAACACTCGACATTAAAATTAACGCCACGTCGTCATAAATCTGACGTTGCCCAAACAAATAAAATCATCAAAAAATCGGGGGCGTTACAGTCACTCCCCCTAAAAGAAGTTTCGTCCCGAAACTTATCACAACTCTAAAATCAACCCAAAACCAAAGCAAATTGATAAAACCATGCATAACCGAAAACATAATGACATACCGAAACTAAGAGAAGAGGTGCGGATGAGATTCCCTCATTGCCGATTGAAATTCCCACGTCGTGCTCTCGACGTCTTGATTTCTCCAAAGAATCTTGACCATAGGGATGGTCTTTCTCCACAACACAAGCTCTTGAGAATCCAGAACACGAATAGGTTCTTCCACATATGTAAGGTTGGGCTGAATCTGGGGTATCGAGTCGAGGACTTGACGATCAGTACGAACACACTTCTGCAATTGGCTCACATGGAACACATCATGGACACCAGGGAAGGTCGCAGGTAAATCCAGCCTATATGCTGACACTCCGATGCGCTCAAGAATCTGGAAAGGTCTCACGTACTGGGGGTCTAACTTGTGGTTCCTTCCAAACCTTTTAACGCCAGACATCGGGGAAACTTTCGGAAAAACCAAGTCTCCAACAACAAACTCCAGATCAACCCTTCGTCGATTAACATGCTTCTCACAGCGCTCTTGATCCACACAGAGCTTTTCCCGAATATGAGTCACAGCACAAATCATCTTGTCAAGGGCTTCCGGACCTACCAACGGTCTCTCACCAACTTCAGCCCAAAATAAAGGAGTTCTACAACGCCTCTCATATAAGGCCTCAAACGGGGCCATCTGCAGACTCTCTTGATAACTATTATTGTATGCAAACTCCATTAGTCTGAGATGCTCATCCTAAGCACCACCATGATCCAAAATATAATACCTGATCATATCTTCTATGATCTGATTTACCCTTTTCGTCTGACCATTCGTCTGTAGATGATAGGCGGTGGAATACCTTAAATCAGTACCAAACCCCTCCTGCAAACTCTTCCAAAAACGAGACGTAAATCTAGAGTCCCGATCTGATACGATGCTAACAGGCACACCATGTAGCCTGATGACCTCTTCAAGATGTAACTCAGCTATTTTCTTCATCGAGTACCCAATCTTAAATGAAACAAAGTGAGCTCACTTTGTCAGTCTGTAGATTATCACACAAACAGAGTCGTGCCCACGAGGAGATTTTGGTAGACCGGTGATGAAATCCATTGAGATACTCTCCCATTTCCAACTTGGAATATCAAGTGGTGTCAATTTACCACCAGGCCTTCTATGATTAGCCTTCACACGCTGACACGTATAACACTCCGATACAAACCTTGCGATGTCATTCTTCATCCCTGACCACCAAACAATTTGCTTTAGATCTTTATACATCTTAGTGGAACCAGGGTGGTAGGCTACACTGGAACCATGAGCTTCAGCACAGATCTTAGCTCGAATATCGCCAAAGGCAGGGACGCAATATCTACCCTGATACTTCAGGGTGTCCATCTCATCCACAGAGAAATCGGGTAGCTCTCCCTTCAAAATTCTATTCCGGAGGTGCAACAAATCAGGATCATCCTTCTGATGTGCTCGAGTAAGGGAAATCCAAGAGGGTTCTTCTGCTTCTAGACTAGCAGACACAGCACTACTCCTAACCTCAATATCCATCAACAAAAATTCTTCTATCAAGTACTGTACCGACAGATTAAAAATTTTAGCGGTCTTTCTACTCAAAGCATCGGCTACTACATTAGCCTTTCCTGGATGATAAAGAATTTCCACTTCATAATCCGCCACTTATTCTAACCACCGACGCTGGCGCAGATTTAGTTCCTTTTAAGTGAATACGTACTTCAAACTCTTATGATATGTATAGATCTTGCACAATGCGCCGTACAATAAGTGTCTCCAAAGCTTCAGCGCATAAATTACGGCAGCAAACACCAAATCATGCGTAGGATAGTTTCTCTCGTGGATCTTTAGTTGTCTCGATCCATACGCAATCAACTTACCATCTTGCATTAAAACACAACGCAGTCTGATGTGTGATGCGTCAACATACACAACATACTCAACTCCTTCAGTAGGTAAGGTTAAAATCGGAGCAGTACATAATCTCTTCTTCAGCTTTTGGAAAGCCTCTTTGCACTTATCACTCCAAATGAAAGCAGTATTCTTCTGAGTAAGTCTAGTTAGAGGAGCAGACAACACCGAAAACCCCTCCACGAATCTTCTATAATAGCCGGCTAGGCCTAAGAAACTCCTAATCTCCTTAGGTGTAGAAGGTCTCTGCCATTCCATTACAGCAAAAATCTTGGCCGGGTCTACAGAAATACCATCCTTGCTTACAACATGACCCAGAAAGGACACCTAAGGTAGCCAGAACTCATACTTGCTCAACTTTGCACATAACTTATGTTCCCTCAGGGTCGACAAAACCAGACGCAAATGCTGAGTATGCTCCTCAACATTGTGGGAATACACCAAGACATCATCTATGAACACAATAACAAATCGGTCCAAGAAATCTTTAAACACCCGATTCATCAAATCCATGAAAGTAGAGGGTGCATTGGTTAAACCAAAATACATCACCAAAAACTCATAATGTCCATGTCGAGAACGGAAAGCGGTTCAGGGAATATCTGCCTCTCTAATCCTCAACTGGTGGTAGCCTGAGCGAAGATCGATCTTTGAGAATATCGAGCTACCACGCAATTGGTCGAACAAATCATCAATCCTTGGCAGGGGATATATATTCTTAATTGTTACCTTGTTCAATTCCTATAATCGATGCAAAGTCTCATCGATCCATCTTTCTTCTTGACGAACAAAACATGAGCACCCCATGGAGAAGTACTTGATCTAATAAAACCACAACTAAGCAACTCATCGAGCTGGGTACGCAAATCATCCAACTCACGTAGAGCCATACGGTACGATGCTTTAGCAATAGGACGAGTACCTGGTTCGAGGTCTATCACAAATTCAATCTCCCTTTCAGGAGGAAGTCCTGGAAGACTATCAGGAAAGACATCTGGAAACTCTCGCACCACCGAGACATCCTCAAGACATGGCATAATAAAAGCTGTCTCCAGAGCAGAAATAGAAACCAAAAAAACGCCTCGTAACCAGACACTATAACACGACAAGCACGTACCGCAGAAATGATAGGAGAAACTCTGTCCTGAAATCCATAGACGCTCATAGGTTGTCCGTCGTCCATTCTGAAATCCAATCGCTTAGCCTTGCACTGGATGACCGCATCATACTTAACAGCCAGTCCATGCCCAGGATCACGTCAAAATCAGACAGATCCAAAATCATCAGATCCGCATAAGCCAGAAAATTTCCAAGATAAATAAGGCATCTCAGAACTCCTTGGTTAGATATCACAGAATCACCGGAAGGGAGCTTGACGTTGAAGGAGCCTCCCAAATGGTCCACACTCAGGTGATGTTTATCAACAAATCTCCGGGCCACAAAGGAATGGGTGGCACCCGAATCGAAAAGAACGCGAGCCCACCTATTCCGCACCTTAAACTCCCCTAAGATCGTAACATACATAACTAAACGAACGATAACTAGGGCAACACCGATAACTAACAAGGATAAATTAAACTGAGGCTAACCTGATATCACTTGCGTAGAGGTTTGGGCTTCCTCGCTGGTCATCACGTTCAGCTTTCCTTTTCCTCTATCCAAGTTTGGTGGCGGTGGCTGAGCTCGAAGTGGGGCAGGCTGCATCGGGGACTGAGCCTGGGGGCACGCAGACTTCTGGTGCCCCTGTTGCCCACACTGGAAGCAAACCCTTTCTTTCATCCAGTAGCGAGTCACGTCATGACCCTTCCTTGTATAAAACGAGCACACAATCTCTCCCTTGGGTGCACTATGGATGACATGCACCTGTTGCTACTTCAGAGTGGCAGTCCTCTTGAAACACCTTTCGTAGGGGTGGCCAGGACGACCACAGAAGCTACACACTTCCTTACTTTTCTTCTTCGAAGAAGGGCCAGATGCCCTGGTGTTGGGTATTGTATCCACAACGTACCTGATTTGAAGAAGCCCCTGGACAAGCTAAGGTAAATAGACAATGTATTTGACAGAATATTTCAAGTTGTGCTTGCAGTTATTCCACGCTAAGTGCACACCAATGTCAGGGTGCAGTAGGTCAATATACACGGGTCTGCACGACGTAATCCCTCGTTGAGCAGATCAGTGTGTTGGCCTACGTGTACTCTCTCTATTGGAGTGCATTTACTTCCAAGTACAGGGCTGTGATCTTGCAAGAGCAGACAAGGAGCAAGGATGTGTCAAGGAGCGCGTCATGGGTGGAAAGACGAAAATTCGTCTAAGTGTAAATCGGCGAGAATCACTAGTGATTCTCGCCGAATCGACGAGAATCAGTGGCTGATTCCCGCCGACTCGATCCAACTACTTCTTGCAAGCAACTCTGATTCTAAGTAAGAATCGACGAGAATCACTAAGTGATTCTCGCCGAATCATTCTCGCCGAATCGCCGAGAATCACTGGCTGATTCTCGTCGTCTCGACCCGCTAAATCAGTGCGTGCACCCAAGTAAAATTCGACGAGAATCATCTTTGATTCTCGCAGAATCGTCGAGAATCACCTTTGATTCTCGGCGACTCGGCGAGATTCACTTTCGATTCTCACCGATTTTTACTGGGGCGATTTTCTGGAACTTCCTGAACCGGATTCTGCCACTGTCAATGTTCTGGATCGGGATTTTGGGATTCTTCTTGTGGGTCCCACAACGGTCTTATTAAGTTGTCTACAGTATATATATACGGGTATTTTTTGAACAGTAGAAGGACACAGAAAGAAGCCGAGCAAAAAGCTTGACCTAAAATCGCGATCTCCACTCCGCCGCCGCCGTCGCGCTCGAACTAGTTGGTCGCCGCCGTTGATCGAGATTTCTTCGTGATCTTCCGGCGACAGAAGCTTAGCCAAGCTTAGAGTCTCGCGTGTCTATCCAGAGATCCCTTGTCTCTCGATTTGTTGATCGGGAAAAACTTCCCCGTCCGAATCGATCGAGACGATCGATCCTAGAGTGACCGTTGGTAGACCTAGCTAGCTTTGCTACGAAGTTTGGATCTCCAAGTACAGCAGCCGGACATCGTCGTCGCCGCCGATCCCGTGAACCTAGCCGCCACCCATCATGCCGCCGCCGGTTCCGGGGAGATCCTCTCCAAGAGAGATCTAGGGTTGTGGACTCTTCGTGGACTTCAAGGACACGTCGTCAATGAAGAAGGACACCTTAGTCTCCATACATAGTTTGTATCTCCTGTACATTCTAGTATTTCTTTTGTTGTAAAGGAACGGTTGTTCCGTGTTGTAAGGGTTGGGTGCAACCCGTGTTGTGGGAGTGTTGACTCCTACGTTTGGAAGGGTTCCTTCCGATAGTGCAGGGATTGGATTTCAATCCTGTTGGAGAAGAGACCGAGTCGTCCCTTGGTGGGAGATAGGTCGAAGGGGGAAAGTGGATGTACCCAAATCGGGGAACCACTATAAATAGCTTGTGTATTCTGTGTGCTATGCTGTTTATTTTTATTGTGCAGGTACAATCTTAAATTCCGCAAAAATGCTGCACATCACCTATTCCCCCCATATGTGAAGATAGTTGACACTAGGTGGACTTTCAAGTGGTATCAGAGGGAGGTTCCTCATCAAAAAGGTTAACACCTTGAGTTGAATCCTGCCGCTAGTGTCAAGAAGGAGGCAAACATCTACCATGGACAAGCTCAAGTTCTCAGGCAAGATTCCAGTGTGCACCAGGCTCAACTTTCCTATCTGGAAGGAAAGGATCAGGTTCTACATGGAAGCAGTTGATCCTCGACTCTTCATGATCATGGAGGAGGGACCTTATGTCCCCACTAAGGCCTCCACCATTGATCCTACCAAGAAAGTGCCGAAGACACTTTCTGAAATGGACAAGGACGAAATGGTGCTAGTGGGACTTGACAAGAAGGCGCAGAACATTCTGATCAGCGCAGTTGATGACTCAATGATGCAGAACTTCTGCAACTGCAGGACAGCACAGGAGATCTGGAATTGCCTGATCATCCTAATGGAGGGCACTGATAAAGTGAGGGATGATCGGAGATCCCTCCTGAACCAGAAATATGAGGCCTTCAGACAAGGGCCTAAGGAAGAGATCAGAGTCACCTACGAGAACTTCCTCAAGATTGTCAACGCCCTCAAAGGATACGGAAGAGTGTTCACTAATGGTGAACTCAATGATAAATTCCTTAGGTCCCTTACTAAGGAATGAGACACAAAGATCTGCGCCATCCGAGAGTTTGGCAGACTAGCTGAAACAGACCCGCAAATTCTGTTTGGGAAGCTGATGTCCTATGAGCTTCAGCTGAACACCAGGAAAGCAGAAGAAGAAGCAGAGAAGGCTGCAGCCAAAGAAAAGACTGTGGCTCTAAAAGCCAGTCACTCCAGAAAAGGCAAGGGTGCGGTTTCATACCGTGCCAGGAATAAGGATGAGGAGGAGGACTCCGAGCCATGCTCCTCCAGCTCAGAGCTGTCGGAGGAGGATTTCTCCCTCATCACCCGAGAGTTCAAGAAGTTCCTCAAGATGAGGAATCAAAGAAAGAAAGACGGCTCCTCCTCCAGGCATCAGAAGAAAAAATATTCTTCTGATAGGTATGCTTCTAAACCGAACAAACATCGCTCTTCTGACATCATTTGCTTTGGATGCAATAAGCCAGGACACGTCGTGACTGACTGCTATCAAGGCAAGAGAGAAAAAGGGAAAGGAGAGGAGCTCAAATCCTCTAGAGATAAGAAGAAAGAGCGGAGCTACATCGCCAAAAGGCCAAAGACACTGAGTGAGTCTGATTCCTCAGACTCCAGTAATGATGAGGAAGCCTACTTCGGGCTGGTGGGTCGCTCCGACTCTGAAGGAGAATGTCCCCCATTTACTGGGAAGGTAAAAGCTCACACCCCTCTCTCCGACTCAGACTCTGATCCTGAGTCTCAGGATGATGAACCTGAGGATAGCCTTTCGGCCCGTGAAGCTGAGCTCCTCGAGAAGTATGAGCTTCTGCTCAACACTTTCGAGGAATGCCGTAAGAGATTGAAGGCTGAGAAAAAGGAAGTAAAATTCCTTAAGGGTGAGTGTGTTTCCCTAAGGGAAGATGTCACCAGTTTGATTTCTCTCCGACAGGAGCACCTTGACCTGACTTCTAAGCACTCAGAGTCTCTGAAGCTCCTTGATCTTAAGCAGGAGGAAGTCGACAAGTTGGAAGAACAACTTGCGGCAGAAAGGAAGATTGCCAAGAGCTTCTCTATGCCAAGAACTGTTCTTCCAGTTGTTGATACCTTCTCTGCTCAGGCCAAAGGAGCTGGCTTGGGGAATGTAGGGGTATCTGGTTCCTCATCCAGGAGAAACAGGAACCAGAGGAAGAATAAGGCCGCCAAAAGGCCTCTGCTGATGAAAAGGGAAAGGCTCCGCTTAGTCCTGTTGCGTTCAGAAAGCCTGGCTTTCCTTGCAACCAACATGACTTTGAATCAACATTTGGCCATCATTTCAGGCCCTCGGTTGCAAAGACAAAGAGCCGATATGACAGTTGGACCTTTCCCCGGAACTTCGGTCAGAGTGCCTTCAAGGCACCTTATGAGGAAATCCACATGGGAAATTATGGTCAATTCTCTAGCGGCCATAATGGAAAGCAGGCACCAAAAGCCAAGCCTGTTATACAGAAGGTGAAGAAGTCTTGTGACTGCAATCACTATGAGGCCGCCACCTCCAGATCCAAAGCCCCGGCTGTGCCCACCGTTCCCAGGGTAAGGCAGGAGCCTAGGAAGAGGTACAACAGATTTGACTGTTGGTGCTGTGGCAAAGTCGGTCACTTTGCCGTAGATTGTTGGTTTAATCCAAGGTATCACAAGACTCCCTATGTTAGCAATGCGAGGCCGACCACTCGTAGGGTTAACCAACCGAGGGGGAGTATGCTAACCAGGAATCTAGGACCCAAGTTCGATTGGGTTCCTAAGGGAAATTAATTTTGTTTTGCAGGAATGTCCAAAGACCACCAAAACGCCAATCTGGTACTTGGACAGTGGATGCTCCCGGCACATGACCGGGACAAGAAGCCTGCTGCGTGATTACTCTCCAGTCGAGAATGGACCCAAAGTCATCTTTGGAGGATCAGATCGAGGAGTCACCAGAGGTTATGGTATGATTTCCAACGGTATAATCTCTATTACCGACGTGGCTTATGTTGAAGGGTTAAACCATAACCTGATCAGTGTAAGTCAGTTATGTGACAAAGGTTATGACGTTAAGTTCTGCAAGGATAAATGTCTGATAATTTCACGTACCTCTTCTGAGACGGTATTATCAGGCATTAGGAGCAGAAATATCTTCTGCTTAGATTTTCTCAGTTTAGATTCATCTACCCCCGTATGCCTTGTGGCAACAGGCAGTGCATCTCTTTGTGAACAATGACACAAGAGATTGACACATATTAATTTCAAGATAATTAGTATGCTGTTTTCTAAGAACTTAGTAAGGGATGCTCCCATTATCAAGTGCATTAAAGATAGCCCCTGTCCTGCATGCCAGATGGGCAAACAGACTCGTGCTACCTTTAAGAGCATTGCAGACAAAGACTCTTCCCGATGTCTTTACCTTCTACATATGGACTTGTTTGGTCCAATGCAAGTTCATAGCTTGGGAGGCAAGTCCTATACGCTAGTGATAGTTGATGATCATTCTCGGTTTACATGGATGTTCTTCTTAAAACGAAAGTCGGATACATTTGACATCTTCACTAGTTTTGTCAAGCAAGTTCAGAATGAATTTAACTGCCCAGTGGTCAAAATCAGAAGTGACCATGGAACAGAATTCGAATCTGGTGCTATGACAGAGTTCTGTGAAGAACAAGGTATCTTTCATGAGTTTTCCTCCCCGCGCACTCCTCAGTAAAATGGGTTGCGGAGAGGAGAAATAGAACTCTCATTGAAGCCTGCACGATAATGTTGAAAGACGCCTCTCTCCCAGAATACTTCTGGGCAGAGGCTGTCAACACAGCTTGTCATGTACAAAATCGAGCACTGATCAACAAGCATCATCGTAAGACGCCTTACGAGCTACTGAAAGGCAGGAAACCAACCATGTCCTACTTGAGGATCTTTGGTTGCAGATGCTATGTACTGAATAATGGGAAGTACCCGCGTACTAAATTTGGTGAAAAATGCTTCGAAGGCATATTCATGGGCTATAGTTCCCGCAGTTGGGCCTATAGGGTCTTCAATAAGAAAACCCTAGTGGTAGAAGAATCCATTAATGCTGTATTTGATGAAGGAAGTTTGCTTAACAGCAATTCTTCCAGTGGAATTCATGAAGATGCAGGTGCACGACTTGAACAGCTGGATCTCAATGAGACCGCTAAAGATGAAACTCCTAAGTACGTCAAAGTTTCCACCTCCACGTCATCTGGGAATGTTGAAGATCAAAATGGAACAAATCCCTTAGAAGAAGGAGAAGCCCAAGAAGTAGTCGAAGCTCCAGACGCCAGACTTCTAGAGCTCCGGCACGTGAGGGATCATCCTAGAGATCAGATCATCGGAGATCCTCGTGTCAGTGTCAGAACTCGAAGAGGTACTATTAATGAAGTTTTGCATCTTAGCTTCCTGTCACAGGTTGAGCCAAAGAAGTTCGACGAAGCGAACAAAGACGCGGCATGGATTTTGGCCATGCAAGATGAACTACATCAATTCGAACGATGCAACGTTTGGACGCTGGTTCCCAGACCACACAAGCAGAATGTGATTGGCACCAAGTGGATCTTCAGAAACAAACTGGATGAACATGGTGTCATCATAAAGAACAAAGCCAGGCTGGTGGCTCAAGGTTACAGACAGGAGGAGGGGATTGACTTCGACCAGACCTTTGCACCGGTAGCAAGGCTCGAGGCAATCAGATTATTCCTGGCGTATGCTTCGCACAAAGGATTCACAGTCTATCAAATGGATGTGAAATCAGCATTCTTGAATGGAGACCTGAAAGAGGAAGTATACGTTGCTCAACCCCCAGGTTTTGTCAATCCTACTTATCCCAATCATGTTTATTTTCTCAATAAAGCTTATATGGTTTAAAACAAGCTCCGCGAGCTTGGTATGAGACTTTATCTAGTTTTCTTCTTGAGAACAAGTTCTCTAGAGGTAAAATAGATAAGTCATTGTTTCTCAGGAAGTCAAAGGCAAGATTTTGCTGGTGCAAATCTATGTCGATGACATAATATTCGGTTCAACGGACAACAATCTTTGCAAAAAGTTTTCCAAACTTATGCAAGGAAAGTTTGAAATGAGCAGTATGGGAGAGCTCAAGTATTTCTTGGGACTTCAAGTGAAACAGTCTGAGGATGGAATCTTCATCTCTCAGACGAAGTTCACAAATGAACTTCTCAAGAAATTCGGCATGGAGAATGCAACCTCTATGAGGACTCCAATGGGATCCACTATGTCTCTGGATAAGGATGAGAAAGGTAAACCTTTCGATGAAACCAAATACAGAAGCATCATTGGATCCCTGCTCTACCTTACTGCCAGTAGACCAGATATTATGTTCTCCACATGTGTCTGTGCCCGGTATCAGGTGAACACTAAGGAATCTCACTATGTCGCTGCAAAGCGAATTCTAAGATACCTTAAAGGTACTCCCAATCTTGGCTTGTGGTACCCGAGAAACAATGATGTCGAGCTAATAGGCTTTTCAGATGTTGATTTTGCAGGGAGTAGGGATGACAGGAAAAGCACCTCCGGGACGTGTCAATTCCTCGGCAGGAGGCTTATCTCATGGAACAGCAAGAAACAGAATTGTGTTGCAACCTCCACAGCAGAGTCTGAGTACATCTCGGCAGGCAGCTGTTGCGCACAACTCCTATGGATCAGAAACCAGTTAGCCGACTACGACCTTCAGTTCAAGGAAGTGCCGATGTACTGCGACTCCTCCAGTGCAATTGCGATTGCCAACAATCCGGTATCGCACAGCAGAACGAAGCATATTGAAGTGCGCTACCACTTCATTCGGGAGCACGTGGAGAACAAGGACATCTCTCTCTGTTATGTCCCCACGGACAAGCAGATTGCTGATATATTCACAAAGCCCTTAGACGAGGCCAAGTTCAGTCTTTTCAAGACTGAATTGGGGATGCTAAATTATGAGGAATGAAGACTACAGAAGCTCCAGGCTCGTGCAAGAACTGAGGGGGAGCAAGGAACTCAAGTGTGAGCACAGATGCAAGAACTGAGAGGGAGCAAGGGGTCAAATGCTACAGACCCAGATTTGCAGAAGCCGAAAAGGGGGAGATTACCCTCTCGGCTAAGGCTAAGGTGGCTCCAAAGTTTGCTCGCACGAAATTGGTATCGGTAATGAATACCTCACTCAACTCAATTTCAAATTTAGGATTTTTATTCCCATGTACTCTATTCACCTTAGCTTGTAGGGTTTAGGCTTCTTCAAATAGGGGGAGATTGTTGGGTATTGTATCCACAATGTACCTGATTTGAAGAAGCCCCTGGACAAGCTAAGGTAAATAGACAATGTATTTGACAGAATATTTCAAGTTGTGCTTGCAGTTATTCCACGCTAAGTGCACACCAATGTCAGGGTGCAGTAGGTCAATATACACGGGTCTGCACGACGTAATCCCTCGTTGAGCAGATCAGTGTGTTGGCCTACGTGTACTCTCTCTATTGGAGTGCATTTACTTCCAAGTACAGGGCTGTGATCTTGCAAGAGCAGACAAGGAGCAAGGATGGGTCAAGGAGCGCGTCATGGGTGGAAAGACGAAAATTCGTCTAAGTGTAAATCGGCGAGAATCACTAGTGATTCTCGCCGAATCGACGAGAATCAGTGGCTGATTCCCGCCGACTCGATCCAACTACTTCTTGCAAGCAACTCTGATTCTAAGTAAGAATCGACGAGAATCACTAAGTGATTCTCGCCGATTCGGCGAGAATCACTGGCTGATTCTCGTCGTCTCGACCCGGCTAAATCAGTGCGTGCACCCAAGTAAAATTCGACGAGAATCATCTTTGATTCTCGCCGAATCGTCGAGAATCACCTTTGATTCTCGGCGACTCGGCGAGATTCACTTTCGATTCTCACCGATTTTTACTTGGGCGATTTTCTGGAACTTCCTGAACCGGATTCTGCCGCTGTCAATGTTCTGGACCGGGATTTTGGGATTCTTCTTGTGGGTCCCACAACGGTCTTATTAAGTTGTCTACAGTATATATATACGGGTATTTTTTGAACAGTAGAAGGACACAGAAAGAAGCCGAGCAAAAAGCTTGACCTAAAATCGCGATCTCCACTCCGCCACCGCCGTCGCGCTCGAACTAGTTGGTCGCCGCCGTTGATCAAGATTTCTTCGTGATCTTCCGACGACAGAAGCTTAGCCAAGCTTAGAGTCTCGCGTGTCTATCCAGAGATCCCTTGTCTCTCGATTTGTTGATCGGGAAAAACTTCCCCGTCCGAATCGATTGAGACGATCGATCCTATAGTGACCGTTGGTAGACCTAGCTAGCTTTGCTACGAAGTTTGGATCTCCAAGTACAGCAGCCGGACATCGTCGTCGCCGCCGATCCCGTTAACCTAGCCGCCGCCCATCGTGCCGCCGCCGGTTCCGGGGAGATCCTCTCCAAGAGAGATCTAGGGCTGTGGACTCTTCGTGGACTTCAAGGACACGTCGTCAACGAAGAAGGACACCTTAGTCTCCATACGTAGTTTGTATCTCCTGTACATTCTAGTATTTCTTTTGTTGTAAAGGAACGGTTGTTCCGTGTTGTAAGGGTTGGGTGCAACCCGTGTTGTGGGAGTGTTGACTCCTACGTGTGGAAGGGTTCCTTCCGGTAGTGCAGGGATTGGATTTCAATCCTTTTGGAGAAGAGACAGAGTCGTCCCTTGGTGGGAGATAGGTCGAAGGGGGAAAGTGGATGTACCCAAATCGGGGAACCACTATAAATAGCTTGTGTATTCTGTGTGCTGTGCTGTTTATTTTTATTGTGCAGGTACAATCTTAAATTCCGCAAAAACGCTGCACATCACCTATTCCCCCCCCATAGGTGAAGATAGTTGACACTAGGTGGACTTTCACCTGGAGCTACCATCCTCAACGCCTTTTCTTTTCTCTTTCCTTGCCACAACACCGCTGTTCTTGGCGTTTTCAATCGCCTCCACTTTTAAAGAGGCTTCCACTACTTCAGCATAACTTTCAGCTTGGTAAGCGCATGCCAACTGCTGGACATCGCTTCTTAATTCTCCCAAGAAACGTTTCACTCTACCCTCCTCAGAAGCTACCAAGTCAGGAGCAAACCTGCTTAGTTTGCTAAACTCAATCTCGTACTCGCTCACGGTGAGCTGCCTCTGCTTTAGATGCAGGAAGTTATTCATCAGGCAGTCTTGATCGACAGAGGGTAGAAACTTCTTCAGCAACATCTTCTTAAAAGATTCTCAAGAACAGCCTTCCTTTAGACCCTCTCTTTCCCGAATCCACCAACTCTTCGCCAGACCTTTTAACTGATAGGGTGCAATCATCACCTTCTGGGCTTCTAAAATTTCGGAATACGAAAACATCTCCTCGATGGAGATGATCCAATCGTCTATAATCACAAAGTCAGCACTCCCGTCGAAGGTGGGAGGCCCTAACCACTGGAAGTGCGATATAAAATTCATTTCTGGTGTATCTCCATCGGGGGCACCAGAGGAGCAGGGGTATGGGGCACGACTTGTCTCGAGGCGGGCTCTTGCGCTGAAGGTTGCTGCACAGGATGTAACGCCCCAAAACTCAAAGGAGCGACGGGGGACATTTTGGGCCAGTTTTGGGTTCTGGCTGCAGGCACACGGCCTAGGACACGGGCGTGTCCCAGGGCGTGTCAAGCTTGTGTCGACACTAAGCCGGGAAGTCGATACTTTGGTCTCGATATTGTGTCGAGATTGGGCACACGGCCTGCGACACGGGCGTGTCGCAGGGCGTGTCGACCCGTGTCGACACTTCGCCCGCGAAGTCGACACTCTGCGCTCGACGAAGTGTCGAGACATGGCACACGGCCTGCGACACGGGCGTGTCGCAGGGCGTGTCAACCCGTGTCGACACTCGTCCCGAGAAGTCGACACTTTGGTCTCGACATTGTGTCGAGACAAGGCACACGGCCTAGGACACGGGCGTGTCCAAGGCCGTGTCATCAGGTCGACGATCTTCGCTCGATGAAGTGTCGAGTGTCGAGACCGTGTACACGACATGGGGACCAGGCGTGTCGAGGTGACACGGGCAAGGACACGGGCGTGTCCTAGAACCCGTGCAGTGCTCTGGTTGTTTTCGGGGAAAAATGATGGGGGTACACGGCCGGCCACACAGCCGTGTCAGGTGGCACACGGGCGTGTCAGGTCGAACACGGGCGTGTTCGATACCCATGTGTTGTTCCAGTAGAGCCGATTTTGACGGCGAATGAGGCACACGGCCTTGGAAACGGGCGTGTGCCAGGCCATGTTCGGTCCAGATTGGACATTTCAGTCCCGAATCAAAGCCGTTCATTTCTTTAATTGATGATCCAATGGCTGGGGGTTGTTCCTGAAGGGATATACCCGGGTTTGGACTTAGAAACCCTCACTTTTCATAAGTTTTTATCTTTCTAAAAGCTTAGAGAGAGAGGAGAGCCAAGGAAGGAAGAAGGAGCTAGATCCGCCATTGGAGAAGTTTCGAAGCTCCAAATCACGAGCCGACTCCAGATCCACGGAGGCAAAACTAGTGCGGTGCTTTTCATCCGCTTACTTTTCAATGGCGCCAAAGAGGAACGCTAGGGTAATGATTCTCTTCTTGAGCATGAGTAGCTCTTCTCCTTTGCATAGGAAGCCCGCTCTCGCGAGTTTGCGGAGAGTTGGAGGCGTTCCTTCGGGTAGATATGTGAAGTCCCCGTTGTTTAGAGTCCGTAAGCGAGAACGGACATAGACATGATGTGTGAAGCCTACCCGGACATGTTGGTCTGGATCGGTGATGTTGCATTGCATAAATGCCGGAGAAGACTCCGTGCTATTGATTGTTTTTTGGGTTTTCTACGCGGTAGATTGCAGCAGGGAGCCTTGGGGATTAACCCAAAGGTGCACCCGGAAAACTGGGCGGATGCGAGATCCTGCAAACTTGGTGGCCTGAGAGCCAACTTTAACATAACCGGGTTATGTGAATTGTGATGGAAATGGGACTCGGTGGAAGTTTGACCCGCGCAAATGACTTAAATTGTCGTTGCGATGTGAGCACGGGTTAGATGGAACCGTACCCGTTCTATGTCATTCGGTTAAAGAGACCTAAAGGTACGTGGCAATTGCCGATGGCATAGATTAGGGTCTTCGGCGGTCGATGGCTTAAATTGTCGTGACCCACGCCAAGAAGACAAATTGCTCATAGGTTTGGCCGTCAAAGTGGCGGTGGTGAGTCCGGAATGTCTATGGCTTTAATTGACGTGACATCGACCGGTTCACCGAGAATGTGCCCTGAGAGTACGGGGCGTGTGGCCGTGCGAGCCAACGTCTGTGATGAAATGGCTATATATATATTGCTCGCTTATGCTAATGTAATGTAGGGAAGGAGCATCGCCGCCCCGAGTTGGGGGCGGGATCGTTATAATTTGGTGAGCATTGTTGACCGTTGCCTTGTTTTGCCACCGTGCGGTGGTTTGTTGCTTGCAGGTGCTGCTGGACCAAGCGGTCAATAGCGGGCTAAAGCCCTTTTTGCGAAGCCGGCCCTCGAAGGCCCAATTGGAAGTGTTTACTGTTTTATTCATGTATGACCGGCCTGCGTGCTGTGGTTTGTAAATCATATAATATCAGGTGAAATATTTTGTAAGGCCTTAAGGCTTGTGTTGGTATTTGTATAACATTCCTATTTTGGATTAGTGGACATTCATGCTTTAGTGCTGAGTTCTTATTTGCAACCTTTATAAACTACTTCCGCTAGAATGTTCTGTGTAGGACGTTGATTGGTTGGATGGTTTCCATGAGTAACCACCCGGTCTGTCTGTGGCATACGACGTCGGGCCCCGGCCGGACCTACTGCTATATGCTATGTGACGGATAGGGGGTGTTACAATTTTGTATCAGACTACTGGTTTTGGTCGGGCTTAAGATGAATTCGTGTACAAATTCTTTTTAAGGGGTGGTGAGCACATTGTGTGCGTCATCGTTATAATGGTAAAAGAACCCATGAATGTCCACTTAGGAATGAAAATACTCGTGTTTGAGGAACCTACGTGTTCCTATAATTGCTGTTTGCAATTTTATTTCGTCGCTTAACGGTGTTTTGTACCACTATAGGTGACCAGAAGTGGTGTTGGGCCGTCAGAACGCCGAGTTTCTGAGGCTAACAGTGCACCAGATGTTGCTCCTGCAACACCTCTCTCGGCTGAGAACATACGCTTGGTGGCTGAAGCTGTGTTACCGTGATAAATGCGCAGCCTGCAAGGCAAACGCAGCAGCCTGTTCCTGCGATGGAGTAGGAACCTCTTCAAGAGGCTGAGCCGAGGAGAGTGGAGCAAGTGGTTGTGGAACCGGTGGTGCCAAGGAGGGCAACCGAGAGGCAGCTTAAGCATGTTATGAGCTTTAAACCTCCGGTATTCTCGGGGTTGGGAACCCCATCTCAGGCTGAAGACTAGCTCTCCAGGGTGAAGAGAGTCATGACAGCAACGGAGACGGAGGAGTGGCAAATGACCACCATCGCTACGTTCCTTCTGGACGGTGAAGCGAGAATGTGGTGGGAAGGATTGGAGCTACACTTATTGAGAGGTAGGCAACTTGGTGATGTCTCGATGGAAGAGTTCTCGAGATTATTATTGGCTAGATACCTCCCTTCGACGCAGAAGATAGCGTTGGAGAATGAATTTCTGAAGTTGGTTCAGGGTGAGAAGAGCATGGATGAATATCTCCATGAGTTCACTCGTTTGAGTCGATATGCTAGCTCCACCATCGTGGATGAGGAACGCAAGACTAATCGCTTCTATGAAGGCTTGAGAGATGAGTTGAGATTACTACTTTCGGGGCCGATGACGCAGGGTTTCTTAACCTTGGTCAATACTGCCCGGTCCTTGGATAAGGACATGAAGAATGTACAAGCAAAGAAAAGCTTGGGTGATAGGAAATCTGAATTTAAAGTGCCGACTACTTCAAAGGCCGGCTATCGGAGGTCTTTCAAGAAGCATAGGACTTCGGGTACAGCTCCTTCTGGTGCTTCTGGGGCGACTACGGGTCGGACCCCGGGTGCGTGTTTTACTTGTGGAAAGACGGGGCATTTTGCCCGTGACTGTTGGAGCAGACGTCCTAAGTCTGAGAGAAAGCCGGGAGCTACTTATGAAGAGAAGGGAAAGGCGGTGGAGTCGACCGCATCCCATTATGCTCCGGCCCAACCAAGGGTCTACAATCTTGGCCAATAAGAGGCCATCAAACAGGCTGATGTGGTGACATGTACGGTTTAATTTATAGCAAGTCAATTTCTTTAAATACTTGTTATGCACATGTTACCTTACCACTGCTTGTTTAGGATTTGTATTGATTTGTGAAAATCCGGCACGAGCACTCTTTGATATGGGAGCTTCACAATCCTTCTTGTCCAAAGGATTTATATCACACATCGGAGTCCCTTCTTCGATGGCGAAGGATAAGTTGGATGTGTTGTTGCCCAATGGGTGTTCGATGCAAGCGGATAGGATCTGCGATGTTAAGATTCGTATTGGGGATCAGGAGTTCAACCTGCAGGCGTCTTTACTTCCGTTGGTGGAGTTTGACGTCATATTTGGCATGGACTGGCTCTCGGAGCAGCAGGCCCATATAGATTGCGGTAGCAAGGAAGTCAAGCTGGGAGAAAGTCGTGAAATGACTTTTACGGGCTTAAAGGGGTCGAGCAAGACATTGATGTCTGCTCTTCAGTTGGTAAAGGCGGTTCGTGCCGGTGCAGAACTGTTCTTTACACTAGTGGAGGTTGCAAAGCCGAAGCCCAAGTTGGATTGTATTTCAGTGGTATCGGAATACCCTGATGTGTTCCCCGCAGATCTTCCTGGAGCCCTGCCTCTATGGGAGATAGATTTTACGATTGAGTTAGTGCCAGGTGCAAACCTGTGTCACGATCTCCTTATCGGCTAACGCCTAAGGAAATGGCAGAGCTGAAAGTTCAACTGCAAGAGTTGTTGGAGCAAGGGTATGTGCGCCCGAGTTCTTCGCCTAGGAGCGCACCGGTCCTCTTTGTTAAGAAGAAGGATGGAAGCTTGAGGCTATGTATTGATTATCGGGAGCTCAATAAGTTGACGGAGAATAACAAGTACCCGATCCCTCGGATTGATGATCTTTTTGATCAGTTAGTCGGGTCGATGGTGTACTCGAAGTTGGATCTCAAGGCTGGGTACTATCAGCTGCGAATAAGGGAGAGTGATATCCCGAAGACAGCGTTTAGTACGAGATACAGGCATTATGAGTTTACGGTCATGCCGTTTGGGCTGACTAATGCGCCGTCAGTGTTCATGGATTTGATGAACAGGACTTTCAGGGAGTACTTGGACCATTTCGTGATCGTCTTCATCGATGATATTTTGGTGTACTCGCAAAGTGAGGAAGATCACTTCAAGCATCTTCATTTGGTGTTAGAGACGCTAAGGAGAAATCAGTTGTATGCCAAGTTCTCGAAGTGCGAGTTTTGGCTATCCTCAGTGGCGTTCCTCGGTCATATAGTGAGTGGAGAGGGTATTGCTGTGGATCCGGCGAAGATCGTTGCGATACAGGAGTGGCCTGAGCTTGTTACGGTAGCGGAAGTCCGGAGTTTTCTGGGGCTTGCGGGCTATTATAGGCGCTTCGTAGAGAACTTCTCGCGGATAGCGTTACCTCTCACTACTTTGACGAGGAAGGATCATAAGTTCGTTTGGATGCCGGAGTGTGCGCGAGCTTTTGAGGAGTTGAAGTGTCGGTTGACCACGACGCCTGTGCTGAGTTTGCCATGTGGGACCGAAGGCTATGAGATTTATAGTGATGCTTCGGGCAGCGGTTTGGGTTGCGTGCTACTGCAACACGGAAGCGTGATAGATTATGGCTCGAGACAGCTGAAGGTGCATGAGAGGAATTATCCGGTCCATGACTTGGAGTTAGCGGACAAGATTTTTGCCTTGAAGCTGTGGAGACACTATTTGTACGGTGTGAAGATTGATATCTACACCGATCATAAGAGCCTGAAGTATCTTATCGATCAGAAGGATCTGAATATACGGCAGTGTAGATGGATGGAGTTCCTGGGGGACTATACATTCAAGATCCACTACGTGCCTGGTAAGGGTAATGCGGTTGCGAACGCGTTGAGTCGCCGAGCCCCAGCTCAAGCCAATTGGCTATCGGTGCATGATGAGCGGTTGGTGCGGGAGTTGGAGGCGTTGGAGATTGTTTGTGTGGATAGACAATCAAGTGCTGAAGCAGTTCTGAATTGGACTGAAGCCCAATATGACCTGGCTGATCGTATTCGGCAGGCTTTGGATATGGATGCTCATATGAAGCAGTTCATGGTAGAGGCTCTGGATGGGTCAAATTCCCAATTCGTCATGGAGGATGGATTACTTTGGAAAGACGGTCGTCTGTGCGTCCCAAGTGTGGGCAATTTACGGGTGGAGTTGTTGTACGAGGCACACCATACCAAGTACTCGATTCACCCGGGGAGCACGAAGATGTACCGTGATGTGAAGAAACTATATTGGTGGCCGGGTTTGAAGAAGGATGTGGCGCTATACGTAGCGAAGTGCCAAACTTGCGCCTTGGTGAAGACGGAGTGCCAAAACCCGGGAGGATTTCTTAAGTCCTTGCCTATTCCGGAGTGGAAATTCGACGACATCTCTATGGACTTTGTGCACGGTTTGCCAAGGTCGCAAAAGGGGAACGACGCCATTTGGGTGGTTGTTGATCGGTTAACGAAGGTGTCGCATTTTATTCCGCATAGGAAGGATGATCCGGTGGAGAAGTTGGCGAAGCTTTATGTGGATAACATAGTACGACTTCATGGTGTGCCCCGCAGCATCGTGAGTGACCGAGATGGGCGGTTCACGTCCAATGATTGGAGGCTTGTGCAGCAAATGTTGGGAACAAAGCTGAAATTCAGCACAGCCTTCCATCCGCAAACGGATGGGCAGACCGAGAGGGTCAATAGAACCATGGAAGACATGCTTCTCATGTGTGTCTTGGATTTTGGAAAGCAGTGGGAAGACCACCTGTATTTGGTGGAGTTCGCATACAACAATAGCTATCAAGCGAGTATTCAAATGGCGCCTTTCGAGGCCCTATATGGTAGAAAATGTCGCACGCCGTTGTCTTGGTTAGAAACGGGTGAGTCGAAGCTGTATAAGCGATCGGAAGTGGAGGATGCTACTTCTTTAGTGAGGACCATTCAGGAGAGGTTGCTTATCGCTCAGGACCGGCAAGCAAAGTACTATAATGCCAAGCACAGGAACGTGGAGTTCGCTGTGGGCGATTATGTGTACTTAAAGATCAAGCCGTTCAAGGGTGTCTCGCGGGTGCGGCGATTGAAAAAGCTAAGCCTGAGGTACCTTGGGCCGTTTGAGGTTCTGGAGCGAGTTGGAGAAGCGGCCTATCGTTTGAAGCTTTCAGTGGAGCTTGGTGGATTACATAATGTATTCCATATTTCGGTGCTTTGGAAGGCGGTGCAAGAGCCTTCGCAAGTGATCGCGGTTGATCAAGTGCCGGTGGATAGTGGGTTGACGACAAAAGTCAAGCCCGTGCGGATTGAGGACTCGGAGGTCAAGCGGCTATGCAAAAAAGAGATCAGGATGGTCAATGTTCGGTGGGATAATTACGGTCGTGAGGAGCTCTCTTGGGAACGAGAGCAGACTATGCTTGACGAGTATCCGGAGTTGTTCCGCTCAGGTACAAATTTTGGTTTTGTACATGTCTTTCCTTTATATAATTTCGAGGACGAAATTCTTTTAAGAGGGGGAGAGTTGTAACGCCCCGAAACTCAAAGGAGCGATGGGGGACGTTTTGGGCTAGTTTTGGGTTCTAGCTGCAGGCACACGGCCTGGGACACGGCGTTGTCCCAGGGCGTGTCAAGCTTGTGTTGAACCTAAGCCGGGAAGTCGACACTTGGTCTGACATTGTGTCGAGACTGGGCACACGGCCTACGACACGGGCGTGTCGCAGGGCGTGTCGACCCGTGTCGACACTTAGCCCGCGAAGTCGACACTCTGCGCTCGACGAAGTGTCGAGACATGGCACACGGCCTGCGACACAGGCGTATCGCAGGGCGTGTCAACCCGTATCGACACTCGTCTCTGGAAGTCGACACTTTGGTCTCAACATTGTGTCGAGACAAGGCACAGGGCCTAGGACACGGGCGTGTCCAAGGCCGTGTCATCAGGTCGACGATCTTCGCTCGACGAAGTGTCGAGTGTCGACACTGTGTACACGGACTGGGGCCCAGGCGTGTCGAGGTGACACGGGCAAGGACACGGGCGTGTCCTAGAACCCGTGCAGTGCTCGGGTTATTTTTCGGGGAAAATGATGGGGTACACGGCCGGCTACACAACCGTGTCAGGTGGCACACGGGCGTGTCTCGTCGAACACGGGCGTGTTCGATACCCGTGTGTTGTTCCAGGCGAGCCGATTTTGACGGCGAATGAGGCACACGGCCCTGGACACTGGCGTGTGCCAGGCCGTGTTCGGTCCAGATTGGATATTTCAGTCCCGAATCAAAGCCGTTCATTTCTTTAATTGATGATCCAACGGCTGGGGGTTGTTCCTGAAGGGATATACCCGGATTGGACTTAGAAACCCTCACTTTTCATAAGTTTTTATCTTTCTAAAAGCTTAGAGAGAGAGGAGAGCCAAGGAAGGAAGAAGGAGCTAGATCCGGCGATTGAAGGAGTTTCGAAGCTCCAAATCGCGAGCCAACTCCGGATCCATGGAGGCAAAGCTAGTGCGGTGCTTTTCATCCACTTACTTTTCAATGGCGCCAAAGAGGAACGCTAGGGTAACGATTCTCTTCTTGAGCATGATTAGCTCTCCTCCTTTGCATAGGAAGCCCGCTCTCGCGAGTTTGCGGAGAGTTGGAGGCGTTCCTTCGGGTAGATATGTGAAGTCCCCATTGTTTATAGTCCGTAAGCAAGAACAGACATAGGCATGATGTGTGAAGCCTACCCGGACATGTTGGTCTGGATCGGTGATGTTGCATTGCATAAATGCCGGAGAAGACTCCGTGCTATTGATTATTTTTCGGGTTTTCTACGCGGTAGATTGTAGCAGGGAGCCTTGGGGATTAACCCAAAGGTGCACCCGAAAAACTGGGCGGATGCGAGATCCTGCCAACTTGGTGGCCTGAGAGCCAACTTGAACATAACCGGGTTATGTGAATTGTGATGGAAATGAGACTCGGTGGAAGTTTGACCCGCGCAAATGGCTTAAATTGTCGTTGCAATGTGAGCACAGGTTAGATGGAACCGTACCCGTTCTATGTCGTTCGTTTAAGGAGACCTAAAGGCACGTGGCACTTGCCGTTGGCATAGATTAGGGTCTTCGGCCGTCGATGACTTAAATTGTCGTGACCCAGGCCAAGAAGAAAAATTGTTCATAGGTTTGGCCGTCAAAGTGGCGGTGGTGAGTCCAGAATGTCTATGACTTTAATTGACGTGACATCGACCGGTTCACCGAGAATGTGCCCTGAGAGCACGGGGCGTGTGGCCGTGCGAGCCAACGTCTGTGATGAAATGGCTATATATATATATATTGCTCGCTTATGCTAATGTAATGCAGGGAAGGAGCATCGCCACCCCGAGTTGGGGGCGGGATCGTTATAATTTGGTCAGCATTGCTGACCGTTGCCTTGTTTTGCCACCGTGCGGTGGTTTGTTGCTTGCAGGTGCTGCTGGACCAAGCGTTCAATAGGGGGAGTAAAGCCCTTTTTGCGAAACCGGCCCTCGAAGGCCCAATTGGAAGTGTTTACTGTTTTATTCATGTATGACCGGCCTGCGTGCCGTGGTTTGTAAATCATGTAATATCAAGTGAAACATTTTGTAAGGCCTTAAGGCTTGTGTTTGTATTTGTATAACATTCCTATTTTGGATTAGTGGACATTCATGCTTTAGTGCTGAGTTCTTATTTGCAACCTTTATAAACTGCTTCCGCTAGAATGCTCTGTGTAGGACGTTGATTGGTTGGATGGTTTCCATGAGTAACCACCTGGTCTGTCTGTGGCATACGACGTCGGGCCCCGACCGGACCTACTGCTATATGCTATGTGACGGATAGGGGGTGTTACACGGGAGCGGCAGACAACAAAGACTCAATTTGCGATTGCATTGTAACCAATTTTCTCGACAGAGCCTCATTGCTCTGACGCAGACAACGGTAATCGCATCACTATGCGCACCTGATGACTCACCCTCCAACTGGGGAGTCGACCTTGTCGCAGGACGCTTTGGCGGCATTTCTAAAAAGCAGACGAACAACTCATTAAAATCCAGCTTACAACAAAGCCACACGACTAGTTCAGACCATACTTAAAAGACACTTGCTTACGCTGCAACTTGCTCTGGAATTTATAATGATGCTATGTCCTACTTAGGATGATATCCTCCCATCCTATTGACTCTTGTGCCTATGACATGAATGCATGTATTCTTTATTCTTTTTTCTGATTTAAAACCATGTGTGTACATATGTCATCACGCAAATCTTTAGCTTGACATGTTGTGCTTATGCAATGTTATGCTATGCATTCTAAAAAAGCCCTAATGCATGTTATGAGCGGCGTACACATGAAGATGTTATGCATCACATACTACATAACATTCTCATGCAACGAAAAAGAAACTTGCTAGTCGCATTCATGTGGTGAGGTTATGCATCCCATACTACATAACCCTCCACATGTTGCTCCTATGGTGGATCCATATTCAGACACATATTATGCATCCCATACTACATAATATGCCCTGTATACTTCATGTTATTCTATGAGTGTAGTGTTCGTGCTTCAGCCAAGATGTGCTGATGATATATCGGTGTGTCTATGATATGATGCTAAACACCTAATACCAGCAAGGAAAGGTTGCCCGACAAATTGTTAAACAACCTCCCTATGATACCAACTGTCATAACCTGCATTTTCACCGCAAATAAAGCTTATCAGAGTAAGGGAAAATGTGCGTCATGATGCCACGTCAGCAGGGGATAACTGCGGACGCTCAGGCAGACCCAAACTAATCATGAAGAAAGGTTCCTTTTAAGTTATTTTAAGGAAAAAATCAGTTAAGTGCAGTAGTTAGCCGTATCCCTCGGCTTAGTGGCTCATCTAGTCCACTAATCAAAATATATTATACGCTGGCGGAGAAATACTTGATTAGATTAACTCAAATATCCTACATGAGTAAAACGTCCCTAAAGGACAACTCATTCTATGCAAGACTCTAAATTTATTATAGTGGGAAAGATAGCTTTTACGGTCGCTAAAAATAACAAGTTAGAGTTTCAAATTATGCAATGTATGAAGTAATAGTAGTAGATTTTATTATTGAAAATACCTAACATGCATTCCTAGCAAAATCCTCCCAGAGAACAAGTAATCCACAACCACATTTAAAGAAAAGAGCAGCTAGCAAGTATCAAACAACTAACAATTCAGTGAGCGCCAACAAACTGACACGAACCCACGAACAAAAGTATGTCTGAACTAGTAAAACTAAACAAACAACAAACTACCTCGCTAAGACGAGGCAACAAGCACGACCAACACTGCCGCCCAGGATACTCCAAAACCAGCACTACTACTGCTCTGAACCTGAGGCATTCCAAAGACAGAACACCTCAGCAAGAAGGTACAAGTAGTGGCAGGAAAAGTAATAAGCCAAAATAAACAAAGGTCAACAGGGGTACCAACCAAGAACAAAAACCACTGAAGTAAAGTACAAAAGAAAACAGGGCATCAATAGAAAAGAAGTCCTACGTGATTTATCACGTTCAACAAGAGTACACCAGATGCACGAGGCTATAAGGTGACTACATGAATATTTCACAAGAAGGAAAATACAAAACCTTTATTAGGCACCTGTGGTCGACTCTTCCCAAAAACACGGCGAAGTGGTCACTCTTGGACACACCACCCAAAAACAACAACGGGCGAGGTGGTCACTCTTGGACACACCACCCAAAAACAAAACGGATATATAATCCGTCTAACTGCGAGGGAGTGTCATACTCTCCACCATACGACCGCAGACATCCAAAACCAGGTAGACTTCCACAGGGCACTAATGAAGGTAACAAACACTGCTGCGGAGGTGGAATCGTCCACTAACTCCTGAATTGACCCAAATATCTAAGAAACCGAAACACTACTTTAGACTCCCTCGATTCTACTGACCACCGACTCAAGCGCTTTGAGAACTCTCTAACCCTCGTTTGATCTCCTAAAATTTAATGCACCTAGAAATGAAACTACACCTGGTATACCACTCACTAAGAC